>MU228320.1:1480558-1525882 GCA_018584345.1 Thuja plicata | reverse complement strand
ACACTTGAAGAACATCCATGAGGAAGTGAGGAAGCACATTACCAAAATGAATGCACAGTATAAGGCTAAGGAAGATGAGAAAAGGAGACATAAGGAATTTCAGGTTGGGGATGAAGTCATGGTTCACCTACGGAAGGAGCAGTTTCCAGTTGGTACATATAACAAGCTGAAAATGAAGAAGTTTGGACCATGTAAGATACTGAAGAAGCATGATTCAAGAAATGCATATGAGGTAGAATTGCCTAGTGAGCTGAATATTTCACCAGTGTTTAACATTTCAGATTTGACAGAGTATCATGAAGGAGGTGTTGAAGATGAGATCACAGTGGCACAGTGGAGTATTCCAGCAAGTAGTTCAGATACCAAGGAGATTGAAGACATATTGGACAGTCAATTTACCTCGGGTGTCTGATGCTGGAGCATCCTGGGTGTAAGGGCAATCTTGCATCACCCAAAAATATTTATGTTTGCTTTTCAATAAGGGCTATCTTGTGCAGAGCTGCTATTTATGGAAACTTGCTATTTTTAGTAAGTTGGTCATATGATCTTAGAATGTTCTGATTTCACATGTGGAGGTTTATCTTAGTCTTATCAGCCTGCCAGTAAAATTTCATGGCTAGATCAGGACTAGTTTTGAAGATATTAAATATTTTTGGTATTGGGAGTAGGGTATCGAAACTTTGAACTCAGTTTTGAAGGCTTTAGAGGCCCCGAATGAGGTCAAAAATTTGGGTGACAAGTGCTCTTACTGGTCAATCTTGTAGAGTGCTTCGTGGCCTTTCTGGATTGGGGTCATAATAGTGAATCGGGTCAATTGGCGATGACTTATGGTCTTCAGAAGTTGGGTCACCTGAAATGGAAGAAAATAATTTTTCTTCCAAATTTATGTTCGGGTTTCAAATGTTATTTTGAGTCGACTATGATGTAATAAATTGTAAAATAAAATAATTCTAAGTTTGGTCGGCCCTATGGGCTAAATTTCTGGAACCTTCTCGGGTGTGGAAATTGCCTATATAAAGAAGGCATGTAGTGTTGTCTAGGGCAGTTCTGGGTAGATCTAGGTAATAATTCAAGGCTTTGTCCTATAGAATATTGTAAGGGGAATTCCCATGCGGCTTTGCATATTGTAATTCTGAAAGCTTGTAATTCCACATTTGTGGAGGTAATAAGAAGCCCATTTTCTGTTCTTGCAAATTTTTGTTGCTTCTCTGTTTCTGTTATGTTTGTGGTATTAAGGGGAGCACCCTTCATCAGGTCCACTGAGCAAAGAATAAAATCAAAGAAAATATGGGTTCCTAAATCCATCGTGGAAGAGTTGCGTTCTAAATCCAAGCAAAAAATAAAATCAAAGAAAATATGGGTTCCTAAATCCATCATGGAAGAATTGCGTTCTAAATCATCCAAAAGAAAAGAAAATCAAAATCTATTTGGATTCCCAAGTCTCTTCTAAAGGACTTGGATACAAAAACAAATCAAAAGTTATGCGGATTCCCAAGTCTCTCTTAAAAGGCTTGAACAAAAAGGAAATATCAGAGTTGACATCCAAGCTTCCAAAGTCTTCCACTTCATCTCCATCTAAACATCCCCCATCTTCTAACTCTATTTTTGGTCCTCATGTCCCAAAATCCATTACCTTTAATACTTCATCCATCTTGGGTCCTCGCATACCAAGATCCATATCCACTCATCCATCAAAGCCTCAAGTTATTCCATCCACTTTTGCTTCTTCCTCCCACTACCCTTCAAGGCATGTGTTGATGTTGATCTTATCACCATATCCTACTATTCCTCTTATCCAATCCATCACATAAATCCTTGGCGACCATCTTCCTTATCCTCCATATCAATATTCTCTACCATCACCCTATTAGCATCTTTGAGCATACTTTCAGTGGCCTTGGCCTATCATATAATATCTTTCAAAGGAGCACTATCTAAAGAGAAACAAGCTTAAGTTCCTCCATAAAAAAAGGAAGAAAAAGTGCCTTGGTGAAAACCTGGTAAATAGTCACCTGGGTAGCAAAATTAAAGATAAATAAATCACTCCTATGGTGAAAAACACTTCTTGTGGTGCCTTGGATAAGTACCATGATGAAAACCTAGAAAACATGAGTCATGTGTAATTCCTCCTACTTACACTCTTCACTTGGGGGAAAGTTCCTTCCATGTCATCTTATCCATCTTATCTTACATCGAGCTAGTCCAAGAGCATCCACATTCCTTCTAGTGATCTTGACAAGGTTGAACTTATCCATGAACACACATGGATCCTAAAATCCATTATCCTTTCCATCAGCCTATTCACTTTCTCCCATCCACAGTACCCTATCATGATCTTGCTTATCCTAAGACTATCCTTCCTATCTATGATCATTCCTACCATAATCCAAAACATTCACTTATGCCTCCATCACTCCTTATCTTGATTGTGCTATCATAGCTATATCCTATCCAAAATTGACCCTTTGGTCTTTATCAAAATGAAGAACGAAAAAATGTAAAACAATTTCTTAGAAACTTCTTGACATGTCTATTAGTAATAACTAAGAGGGGGGTGTGAAATGTGGACTCAAAATTTTTATCCTTTAATCATTAACCACCAATCAATAAACCTCAGATTATTATGTCCCTACAAGAAGCATGCCATGAAATATTATTACTGATTAATTGTCTGTTAGTTTTCTTTGTCTTTCCTTATTCTTTCTTGATTACCGATAAGCAATATAAATATTTACCGAAACTCAGTAAATAAGTAGAGTATACCGATATATCCAAGATGAATTATGTAAGATACAAAATAGTAAATAAATGAATCATACACACATAACACATGGATTTTAACATGGAAACCCTATTAAGGGACCGGTACCCCAAATTTTCACTCTTCTGAAGTGAGCTTTGTTAAGAGCCAACCCTGTTAAAGGTTACAAACACATTGTTAGGTGTGACCTTGTTAGAGGATTTTATACATAGAGGTTGTCACTTAGTATCGGGCATCTAATGTTGCCATCCTTGAATCAGCCTCTCTCTTAGACTGTCAATAGGAATCGGTCATATCCAATGCTACTTTCATGAATCAACCTTTTTGGCACTCCTTGGGATTTACCTCAATATATAGAATATTGTTAAGTCCTGCTCGGTTAAGAGACTTGATGCTTTAATGGTTAAACTGAAACACTATGACCTGTTCATATTGCAACTTTGAATTGCATATTTTCATATATATTTAAGTACATTACCTCTCTGATCAATATTTCAATTCAATCCTTGTGTTCCATACTTTTTGCTTTGTGATGTTGTGCTCACTGTTCGTCGGTGTCTGCAAAATTCCTTAACTTTTCCTTTAGCTTGTTTGATCAGCACTGCATGAAGTTTTTCTTCATCAGTTTCTCTTTAGCATCCTCTTTCTATTCACTCCCCTTAAGCCCATCCATAGATAAATTAAGCTTGTTTCTTATATAGACATGATATTCATTATTTCTTGATTCTTGATTCTTGGCATAAAAAACAATCCGGCAAATAGATTTAAAGCATAACTCTTGATTTGTCTCGTAGATATCTTCTTGCCAACTATAAAAATTAGCTTTAAATCAATCACTTATCTCTAGTTGAATAAAACAAAGTAGACAGCCATTTCAGTCCTTATTTATCTCTGCTAGCTAGATATTTTGTCATTTTCTAAACTTTTTGATCTATTAGTCACCACTACAGTTAGTCATCGGTGATAGCTGATAGTTCCATCAGTGAGACTCTAGTTAGCTTCATGATCTTTGTCAGTCGGGCATCATTGGAATTTTACTCGTCGGTCAACCTTCTAAATTTTCTCATTGGGCATCACTGTGGCTTTGCTTCATCAGGCAACACTATGCTTCTGATCGTTAGGTATCACTATGATTGTCTTTCTTTTCTCTAACCGTCAGTGTGTAATCTTTCGGTGTTGTTTGTCACTTAGTGAATATATGACTTTTATGCATTGTTGAAAGCATAACCTTTGTTCTATTGATTCTCTAAAGTCTTTGGCATTATGTACATGACTGTATAGATGATATTAAGTTTACATCAATGACAATACAATACATTAACTAATTTTAATGCCTTACATTATCTTCAACTTAACATTGTCAAACATTCAATCAGTTACATGTCATCAATCACTCCCTTTGGCATTGATGGAAACATACTATATTATCACGCTATACTATTTCTAATACAATATGAAATATAATAGATGAGATTCATCAAACTATCAATATTTTTTGTTTGATAATCGATAAATGTCTGACCATCGGTAAGCTCTGTTTAAGCTTAGATTTGATTCTTACGGTTCTTTTTATTCTGATGTGTTGAGTTATTTCCTTGTGTCAATTTCTCTCCCTTTGCTGTTATTTCCTTTTGATGTCTTTCTCTCTTGTTTGCAACTCTCCCTTTGTATAATCTTTCCATACAATTTATCTCCCTAAGAATAAAATTTCTCCCTATTGGAGTAATGTGCTAATAGATACTTTCTCCTTTTCTAGAAGGATGTGATAATATAGATAATTTCTCTCCCTTTGACAACAATTGCTAACAAGTATTTTACTGATATCTGACATTAATGTCAAGCAATCTTTTGTCTCCATCCATAATATATTCCTTGAATTTCCCTTCTCCACCAGCAATACAACAATATGCTCTGGTGCTTGGTGTTGATATATACCTGTCTGTATATAGATGTATCTTTAAAGTTCATATCTTTGTTTGCATCAATCATGAATGATATTCTAATAATATGTAGGTTGATGTAGCCTTCTAGTCAGCTTACTGACCAATAGATAAGGGTTTGACCCTTAGTCTCTTTCTCAAGTACTCAAATACATCTTTGGGCAGTGGCTTGGTGAAGATATTGGCCAATTATTCTTTTGATTGCACATACTCAAGTATCACCTCCTTTGCCTAAACTTGTTCTCTCAAATAATGATGCTTGATGGAAATATGCTTTGTTTTAGCATGCATGACTAGATTTTTGGAAATGTTAATTGCACTTGTGTTATCACAATAGATAATTACTGGTTCTAAGATCTTCATATGCATACCTTCTAGTACCTATTTGATCCATGCAATATTTGAGCAATTTTCAACAGCAACAACATATTCTACTTCTGCAGTAGATTGTGAGATACATCCTTTTTTCTTTCTAATCCATGTGACAAGTCTATCACCCATGAAGAATTCTCCTCCAGTTGTGCTCTTTCGGTCATCAATATTTCTAGCCCAATCAGTGTCGGTAAAGACCTGAAGTTCAAATTTTACTTCTCTTCTGTACCATAAGCCATATTCCTCGGCATTATTTAGATATCTTAGAATTATTTTCACAATAGTCATATGTGATTCCTTGGGATTAGAAAAAAATCTAGCAACTATTCCTACTGCATGTGCAATATCTGGTCTAGTATGTACCACATACATGAGTTTGCCTATCATTGATCTGTACAAAGTCTAATTTACCTCTGATGTCTTGTCTTCTTTTGTCAACTTACATCCAGTAGCCATTGGTGTTCCAACTTGTTTGGATTCTTCCATTTTGAATATTTTTAGGACCTCTTTAATGTATTTTGACTGTGTAATGAAAATACCTTCACATTGTTGCATGATCTGTAGACCAAGAAAGAACTTGATCTCTCCAAACATAGACATCTCAAATTATTTTCTCATCTCATTTGCAAATGATTTTCATAGCATATCATTGCCTCCAAATATGATGTCATCAACAAATATCTCAGCAATCAATGTGTTAGCATCAGTATCTTCCTTTAAATAAAGATTGTAATTTTCACTAGTCCTTACAAATCCAATACTTATAAGATAGGAATGAAGTCATTCATACCAAGCTCAGGGTGCTTTTTTTAATCCATACAAGGCTTTGTGAAGCCTACATACCATGTCCCTCTTGTCTAGATCAACAAACCATTCTGGTTGTTCAATGTATACCTCTTCTTCAAGTATTCCATTTAGGAATGCAGACTTGATATCCATTTGATATACCTTGAATCCTTTATATGCAGCATAAGAAAGTAATATTCTCACTCCTTCTAGCCTAGTGATGGGTGCAAAGGTCTCTCCATAGTCAATTCCTTCTTCTTGTGCATACCCTTTGCATACTAGTCTTGCTTTATTCCTTGTGACTTCTCTATTCTCATTCATCTTATTCCTGAATATCCATTTTGTACCGATGACATTCTTTTCATTTGGTCTTGGCACAAGTGACCATGTTTTATTTTTCTCAATCTTCTTAATCTCATCATTCATAGCACTTATCCATTCTTCATTATCAAGTGTAGCATTGACAGATTTTGGCTCCAACTCACAAATTAGATAGCTTGAGTTTAAAGACTTACTTCTTGTTCTTGTACCAACTTTCTTATCTCCTATGATCTTTATTTCTAATTAGTTCCTTCTTAAATATCTTGCAAGTATAGGTACAACTCTTTGTCTATCATTTTAATCATTAGTTTATTCTTGATTATGTTCTTCATCACCTTGCACATTATCTTGATCATTGTCCTGACCGTCGGTATTTGTAGTCTGATGCTTGGGTGCAATGATCTATTGCTTGGGAGCTCTACTTTTTTGGTAGGGTAGGGTGTCAGGTTCCTCATTGTAAGTGAACTAATTGTAGTCCTCTGGTTCTTTAAGGCTTTCCTATCCATTCTTCTCTGCAAATTCATCTATCTTTACATTTGCACTTTGAATAATTTTGTTAGAGGCTTTGTTTAGACATTTATAATCCTTTCTCTTGGTAGAATACCCTAGAAAAATTCCTTCATCACTCTTGGAGTCAATTTTTTCATTTCTATCACCTTTTAAGATATAACATTGACTGCCAAAAATTTTGAAATAACTTACACTGGGTGTGTATCCATACCATAGCTCATAAGGTGTATTTTTGGTGTCTTGCTTCAATTGTACTCTATTCAATGTGTAAATAGCAGTACTGGCAGCTTCCCTCCAAAAGATTTGGGTGATGCCTTTCTCTATCATCAGTGTCCTTGCACAGTCAACTATGGATCTATTCCTTCTTTCAACAATTCCATACTACTATGGTGTCCTTGGTGTAGAGACTTGTCTTTTGATTCCATGCTCATTACAAAAGTTAGTGAATTCATCTTAAATAAATTCCCCTCCTCTATCTGACCTTAAGCATTTTATCTCCTTACCACTTTGCTTCTCAACCATTGCTTTGTACCATTTAAACATCTTAAATACTTCTGATTTATCTTTTAGAAACATGATTATCATCATTCTAGATTAATAATCAACAAAGAGAATGAAATATCTATCTCCATAATAACTCTTTGTCCTCATAGATCCACATAAATTAGTATGGACTAATTCTAGAATTGCATCAGATGTATGGGTTTTTCTTTTGAAACTAGACTTTGTCATTTTTCCTTTTTGACAATTCTTACACATGATATTGTCGGGCTTGGTCATCGTCAGTAAGCCTCTAACATTTCTCTTTTTCCTAATCTTTATCATGTTGTCAAATTTCACATGACATGGTATTTTGTGTCATAACCATATGTCTTCGTTTGTAGCAATCAAACAAGTGGAATCAGTATGTGGAATCAGTATCATTCAGATAGAATAAGTTACCTTTTGTCTGCTCACCGGTACCAATCAGATTTCTAGATTTATTGAAGATCTTTGCCTTCTTATTTTTAAATGCAACTTTGTGACCTAAATTGTTCAACTAAGAAACACTCAATAGATTATAATTCAATCCATTTAACCAATAATCATTCTCACACTTTATCTAGTTATTCAACATTATTGTTCCTCTAACTTCAACTGGACAAGGTGTGTCATTACCCATTCTTACTAAACCACCTTTATAGTATTCAAAAGTCTCAAACTTTTTCTTATCACTGGCCATATGGTGAGGGTAGCCACTATCTATGATCCAAACATCATTTTTGCTAATTTTAGATATGAGAGTTGTTTCTACATACCTTTCTTCATCATCATCTGAATCATCTTTTATAGCCACAAACACGATCTCGATGTCTTCATCAGATTCAGTGTTAGTATCATTATCCTTGCATGTTCATAGGTAACTGGTCTTCTTTCCTTTGTCCTCATAGTCTCAGGTATCTCTTCTTTCTAATTGTCAGTAGCTTCTGTAATCACCTCTGTCAGATTTCTTTTCAAATGATTTGTCATTACTTTTGTCATCTTTTCTTCTGTTAGTACCTCTAGCAGTGTCCAATCTCTTTGCAATTAAAACAAACAAGTGGTAGTTTACCTTGGCCTCTGCATTCTTCTAGCCATAAGTGCTTCAATTTCATCAAGATCATCTTCTTCACTTTCACTATCACTATCTTTTCTCATAGTGTTTTTGTGACTTGATTTACTTATTCTCATAGAAGTTTTGAATGCAGACTCTATGTTTGGTAAGACACTATTATCAAAGTTATTCATCTCAAATGAAATTAGTCATCCAATTAAACTCTCTAGAGTCACATTTCTATTTTCTACTGCTCTCATTTCTTGAATGGTAGATACTCTAATAGCATAAGTAGGCAGTAAGGTTTTTATAATTTTACTTACCAATGTATCTTCTTCTAGTACACCTCCAAGTCCTCGGATAGCATTGAATATCTCTTTGATTCTTGTGTTGTACTGATTGATGTTTTCACCTTCTTTCATTTTGAGATCATCAAACTTTCCTCTTAAGGCTTTCTACCTTGGCTCTCAAAACATTTTTGTCACCACCATGTACAACTTCAATTTATCCCACATCTACTTTTCAGTTTTTGCATTCTTTGACATCTTCAAATTCAGCATCAAAGAGTGAGGAAGCAAGCTTTATCTTCATGTCATTGTGTTCATTATTCTCTCTCTTTTTTTCAACTGTTGGTGCTCCTATGGGAAACACATATTCAGTTTCTAAGAATTTAGTAACATCATTACCAATACCTGATAAGTGGAGTCTTATCTTGCTTTTCCATGAATCAAAATTATCTATGTTCAACTTGGGAACATCTCGTCTATTCATCTTGTGATCTTTGGCTTAGGTCTTGAAACCTTCCTTCTAAGAACACAAGCTCTGATACCAATTGTTAGTAATAATTGAGAGGGGGGCTGAATCAGTGGCCTCAAAAATTTTATCCTTCAAACATTAACCTCCAATCAATAAACCTCAAATTATTATGTCCCTAGAAGAAGCATTTCATGAAATACTATTACTAATTAACTGACTGTCAATTTTCTTTGTCTTTCCTTGTTCTTTCTTGATTACTGATAAGAAGTATAACTATTTACTGAAACTCAATAAATAAGTAGAGTATACTGATATATCTAGGACGAATTATGTAAGATACAAAATAGTAAAGAAATGAATCATACACACATAACACGTGGATTTTAACATGGAAACCCTGTTAAAGAAAAAACCACTAGGACCGGTACCCCAAATTTTTACTCTTCTGAAGTGAGCCCTGTTAAGAGCCAACCCTATTAAAGGTTACAAACACACTGTTAGGTGTGACCTTGTTAGAGGATTTTATACATAGAGGTTGTCACTTAGTATCGGGCATCTAATGTTTCCATCCTTGAATCAACCTCTCTCTTAGATTATCAATAAGCATCGGGCATATCCAATGCTACTTTCATGAATCAACTTTTTTGGCACTCCTTGGGATGTACCTCAATATATAGAAGACTGTTAAGTTCTACTCGGTTAAGAGACTTGATGCTTCAATGGTTAAACTAAAACACAATGACCTGTTCATATTGCAACTTTAAATTGTAGATTTTCAGATCTATTTAAGTACATTACCTCTCTGATCAATATGTAAATTCAATCCTTGTGCTCCATACTTTCTGCTCTATGATGCTGTGCTCATTGTTTGTCAGTGTCTGCAAAATTCCTTAACTCTTCCTTCATCTTGTTTGATTAGCACTGCATGAAGTTGTTCTTCATCAGTTTCTCTTCTGCATCCTCTTTCTATTCACTCCCCTTAATCCCATCCGTAGATGAATTAAGCTTGTCTCTTATATAGACATGATATTCATTATTTCTTGATTCTTGGCATAAAAAACAATCCAGCCAATTAGATTTAAGTATAACTCTTAATTTGTCTCGTAGATATCTTCTTGCCAACTATACAAATTAGCTTTCAATCAATCACTTATCTCTAGTTGAATAAAATAAAGTAGACAACTAGTTAAGTCCTTATTTAGCTCTGTCAGCTAGATATTTTGTCATTTTCTAAACTTTTTGATCTGTCAGTCACCACTGCAGCTAGTCGTCGGTGATAACTGACAGTTCCATTGGGAGACTCTAGTTAGCTTCGTGATCTCTATCCATCAGGCATCATTGGAATTTTACTCGTTGGGCAACCTTCTGACTTTTCTCATCAAGCATCACTGTGGCTTTGCTTCATCAAGCAACACTATGCTTCTGATCGTCGAGTATCATTGTGACTCTCTTTCTATGCTCTAACCGTTGGTGTGAACTTTGTTGGTGTTGTTTGTCACTTAGTGAATACATGACTTTTATGCATTTCTAAAATCATAACCTTTATTCCATTGATTCTCTGAAGTCTTTTGCATTATTTATATGACCGTATAGATGATATTAAGTTGACATCAATGACAATACAATACATTAACTAATTTTAATGCCTTGCATTATCTTCAATTTAGCATTGTCAAACATTCAATTAGTTACATGTCATCAATGTCCACTCTTTTGGACCACATTATTTTCATGACATCAAGTCATTATCTTATATGCTATCTAGCACTACTCCATGAGCCTACATTGCTATATTCTATTTTTCCTAGCTTGGGTAATCTTGAGGAGAATTTTCTTGAGGGTCATATTCACCCTCTTCATCCATAATTGTCTATTCACCTCATCCATTAGATTTATAATCCATCTATAATGACCTCTACCTTGCTAGACATTGGGGGCAAACCAATGTGATCTTGCTTGAGATAGGTTAATCTCTAAAAAATCTAAAAATTGGAAAAAGTCCTGAAAAATGATCATCTTGGTGACAACCTAGAAATAGGTGCCTTGATGCATCAATAAAAAAAATCAAAATATGGAAAAATACAAAAAAAATGAAAATGAAGAAAAAATGCCTTGGTGAAAACTTGGTAAACAGGCACCATGGTAGCAAAAACAAAATCTCTGCCAAGTAGGTGAAAACTTGGTAAATAGGCACCTCTTGTACTCAGTGCTCCATCTATCAATGCTCAGTCTTGGAAATCCTTTGCTATAATTTGTACATAGCTTTCAGTCACTTTCATGACACTCAGGTTCTTCTGAGAACCCTCCTGGCTTGAAATCGATCCAGAGTCATAACCTGGGGGAAATCAAATTGGATTTGTCCTCGCAGTATGAGTCAAGTTAGTCATTGTCATTTTCTACTAGGGGCATGGGTCCCCAAATTTTATCACATCTTTGGTTTACACTAGAGTCAGTAATCTTGTCATTTCTGAAGGACAACTCGCCACTGACTCAAGCAGGTGTTTCTCAACACCCTAATCAAAGTGTTTCTTAACACTTTGGACAAATTTGTGTTTCTTAACACACATTGGATATTACAAACATAAAAAATAGATTGATAGCTCTCAAACACATGACACTCACAAGCACACGGTGTTTCTCAACACCTCATACATATACACATCTAAAAAAATTGAAACTGGATTAAGTATGCTGAACTTCTATTTGTATGTTGTCTATTTTCATTGATTTCATTAATATTTTCTTTGTCTATTGCTTGTTGGCATGGTCTCGATGATCTGACAATGTCAAATAATCAGGGTGTATGTGATAAGAGCTCCTACATTAAGGCGGAAATGCCTCACATCCCTCAATCCTATTTATTTTTACGCCAAGGTGAGGTCAGAACTATCTCCTTGATTGTTATTGCTCTACTTTTTTACGCAAGATCGCACTCATGGTTATCTTGGCTTTGAATGCCTCGATACTGGTGTACTCTTGCAAGATCAACTAGAAATAACATTCAGGTCATCTTGGTTGTTGTGCCTTGATGCTTACATTAGTTTCTCATATCTTATCCAATGAAAGTCATATTCATATTTTTATGGTCCCAGGGGCACCAGTAAGGATTGTATCGACTCCAATGTTCCAAAAATGCTCAATGATAAAAAATTTCAATGCTAAATCTAAATGAATACAACTTAGGTTGCATTCATGTTAGTCTACATCTACATAGTGTTGAAATCTTCATAATATCGATATCTCTCTCCAATGTAAAGGATTTGAGGTTCTTATCGATCAATCTTCTCATCTTCAAGTGGTCAGTTGTGCATGAACATGATACCCCTCGCTAATTCGACTATCCTGATTCCATTTCCAGGATTGAAATCAAAATTTTAAATTGACCGCTTGTACAACCAATGGAAATCTCATGCTTTTCTTCTAAGCAATCCATATATCTTACTTTTGGTCAATCTTGGTCAACCATGACCTCTCATCAAGTACAAATTTTATCCTAACCGCTTGAGACCTCTTTCTAATTGGATCAACTTCTTCTTGCATAATTTTATCAATCAAATTGCTTCTCATCATTGAGGCACCTAGCCATATTTCAATTTCGCTCTGGAGGGGGCAGGATCAGGACATCAACATTCCAGTGATCACATCGTCAATCAAAACCCCATCGCTTGGGGCATCTCAGCTTCATAGCATGAAGTAAAGTTGAGATCATCTTAAATCCAAGGAAACCTAATCAATGGTCTTATACAGTGGTGAATACACTCAAAACACAAAAAGATCAATCTTATATGGGCTATTCATTATTGAAACCAGATACATTAATCAAATTGGCTTCATCGCTTCAAATCGAGTCAATTTTCTTGCTAGTCAAAATCTCATAATGGTAATCAGTTTCATTGCTTAGAATCAAACTGGTTATTCGTTCAAACCAATCAAAAGGTTTAAGAGTTCCTGACAGATGTCCAATTTCATCGCTTCAAATCAAACTGAGCATTTTTCTCATATCTTTTGATCGATCTTTTTCCAATCAAGTTCAGAGTTGGTCTTCTTCTTCAAAAGAATGGTTTTATCGCTTCGAATCAAACCATTCTTGATCTCATCACTAACAAGTCTTTGAATCAATGTGCTGATTGCACATCAATTCAAAGAGGGGAAAATGTAATTACCTAAAAATGGTCACCTAAACCCTAGACCCCCAATCTCAACAATTAATAAAGAAACCCTAATCTTGATTATTCAAAGTCCTAAATCAAACAGGCAATTATCAAATTCAAACTGATCTGACCTAAACCCTAGGTCCTAATCGATCATCGTACTTGATTAATTAATCAATTCCTAAAATCACATTACATTAGAAAATATATCTTATGTTAATTATTTAATTGATATTCTAATATATTAAATAAATAAAAATTACAAAAGTGTCAATTAAATAAAAAAAAGAATTAAATTAATTATAAAAACATAAATGTGCATTCAAAATCAATTAAATTATTAAAAATGCATATGACATCATCAAATCTAGTTAACTGATTTATCATTTTGGAAACAATCTAGTTCCACTTAGTTAACTAATTCTCCACTATTTATCATTTTGGAAACATTTGAGTTAACTGAAAATAGAATATGGAAGTTTCCAAAATAATTGATCAGCCAGTTCAGTCAACTGACTCTCTCAACCAATCATCATCTTTGCACATGGATTGTGCTTCTTCAATCGAATATGAGCCACTCTTTTCATTCGATCTCAAGCGTCGATTCGAGAGAGATTTCTATAAAAGAGAAACTCTTTTCCTTCACAAAGGATCCCAAGATTTTATTATCGTTATAATGCTACATTTCGTATTCTAGTTTTATTTAAACATTTTAACTCTCAATTTGATTAGCACTTAGTTTACATTTATGTTAATCATGAAAATCTAATCTTAGAGCATATTTCAATTGGTGTTTTAAAATCAATTTTACACATTCAATTGGTGCTTTAAAACTAAATCTTAACTACCATGGATTAACCACAAATCTACATCTTGCATAATCATTTAGATTAATTAAAGTATTTTACTCTCATAATCTAGATTAAATTATTTGTTTAGGTCTTCTGTGTAGTCACTGAGCTTGAAATTATCTGAGAGAAAGCTCATATGTCTTCCTACTAGGAGGCAACAGGTCGACTCATTCACACATGCAGGATGAATTAATCTATATTCATTTCTGTATATGACTGAAGAACAATGACTATGTTGAAGTGTATGGCTAAGTTAGATGCCCACATTTAGCTATCAAAAATGGTATCTGGCATCTCATGCTATCTTCATGATCAAAATTTTTGATACTCATTAGGATATATCTCAATATAGAAAGGATCTTTAAATCTTGCTTGGTTAAGAGACTTTCTGTATCAATAGTTAAACTGAAACAGTAAATGATTTGTTCATACATACAACTTAGACTTGTATATTTTCAGATCTATTGTAAGCTCTTTCTAATCAATATATACTTTCAATACCTTTTATCCACTTTCTTCTTGGTGATTTTTTATTCCTCTATTGCTCGGTGTCTGTAGAAATCTTTAGCTCTTTCCTCAGCTTGATTGATCAAGATTGCATGAAGTTGTTCTTCATTAGTTTCTATTCAGTATCCTCTTTTTTATTCATTCCCCTTTTTTTATTTGTAATGAATTAAGTTGTCTCTTTATAGACATGATATCACCATTTCTAGGTTCTTGAATTTATTGATCTTGGTGTGATCCACAATTCTCGCCAATCTGATTTAAAGCATAACTCATGTTTTATCTCATAGAAATCTTCTTGCCAACTAGACAAAATAACTTTAAATCCTTTACTTATCTCTGCCTTTATCTTGTCGATGAAAACAATGACACTTAGTGAATGCTTGTCTTTTATGCATTACTAAAAGCATAATCTTTATCTCTCAAATTCTCTGAAGTCTTTGACACTTTGAATATAACCGATCAGATTATATCAAGTTGATACCAATGACAATAAAATCCATTAACTATTTTAATGTATGCATTATCTTTCTGCATTTCGGTGATCAACTTAACATCTTCAAACATTCAATCAGTTACATGTCATCAGTCTCTCCCTTTGGCATTGATGAAAACACACTACATTATCAGACTATATTATTACTAATACAATATGAAATATAATAGTTTCATCAATCTTTCCTATTGTAACTATTACAAATGTTTGGCTTCTGGTAAGCTCAAATAGCTTAGATTTGTTTCTTGCAGAATGATATCTTCAATCTTCAATCCCTTCATTGGATAGATGTAGCAGCTTCTTTTTCTACTATGATGTGTTCTGCCTTGACTATTCCTCTTCTTGATAATCTCTTTTTCCTTTGATAGCAATGAGTCATCTCTCCCTTTGTGTGTATTCTCTTCCTTCTGTTACTTCTCTCCCTTTGAGTCATCTCTCCCTTTGTGTGTATTCTTTTCCCTCTGTTACTGCTCTCCCTTTGATGGATATTTCATATGTAATCAATATCTCCTTTTGGGTAATGATATAATCTCTCCCTCATACTGATGAGAATTTATCTGCCTCTTGATAATGAGATAATCTCTCCCTTTGATAACAATGCCAAATAATTTTATTCTATATCACCTTCCATCCTTTTTATAATATATTCTTTGAATCTCCTCATCCATCAGTAATACATTGACTCTGGTGTTTGGTGTAGATTTGTACCTTTCTATGTACAGATGTATCTATTGTTTTCCATCTTTGTGCTTGCATCAACATGAATGATCTTCTGAATGTATAGGTTGATGCAACCTTCCTAGTCAGCTTACTGACCGATAGAAAAGGGTTGTACCACTAGTCTCTTTCTCAGGTACCCAAATGTGTCTTTTAGTAATGGCTTGGTGAATATATTAGCTAATTGTTCCTTTGAGTGAACATATTCTAGTATCACTTCCTTTCCTTGCACTTGTTCTCTTAGATAATGATACTTGATTGCTATATGTTTAGTCTTAGCATGCATGACTAGATTCTTTGATATGTTTATTGCACTGGTATTATCACAATAGATAATCACTAGTTCAAGAATTTTCATATTCATACCTTCTACTAACTATTTAATCCATACAATATTGGAGCAATTTGTAGCAACAACCACATATTTTGCTTCTGCAGTAGACTGAGAGATGCATCCTTGCTTCTTGTTGATCTATGTGACAAGTCTATCACCCATGAAGAATGCTCCTCCAATTGTGTTCTTTTGGTCATCAATGTTTCCAGCCCAATCAACAACTGTATAGACTTGTAGCTTGAATTTTCCTTCTCTTTTATACCATAAGCCATAGTCCTTGGTGTTCTTCAGATGTATTAGAATTCTCTTGACAATAATCATATGTGATTCTTTGGGATTAGCAGAGAATCTTGCAACTATTCCAACTGCATGTGCTATATCTGGTCTGGTATGAACAGCATACATTAGTTTTCTAATCATTGATCTATACAATGTTTGATTTACCTCATTAGATTTGTCTTCTTTTGTTAGTTTACATCTAGTAGCCATAGGTGTTCCAACTGGTTTGGAATCTTCCATCTTGAATATCTTCAGCACTTCCTTGATGTATTTGGACATATATATGCCTGCATCTTGTTGAAGAATCTATAGACCAAGAAATAATTTGATCTCCCCAAACATAGACATTTCAAACTCTTTGCTCATTTGATTAGCAAAATATTTGCATAACATTTCATTTCCCCCAAAAATGATATCATCAACAAAAATTTCAGCAATCAAAATATACAATTGGTATCTTTTTTTAAGTATAGATTGTTATTTTCAATTGTTCTTATAAATTCAATGCTAATGAGATAGAAGCGAATTATTTCATACCATGCTCTAGGTGCTTGTTTCAATCCATACAAGGCTTTATGTAGTCTACATACCATGTTTCTCTTGTATGGATCAACAAACTCTTCTAGTTTCTTAATGTATACCTCTTCTTCAAGTATTCCATTTAGGAATGCAGATTTGACATCCCTCTAGTATACCTTGAATCCTTTGTATGCTGCATAAGCAAGTAAGATTCTAACTCCTAGTCTAGCAATGGGTGCAAAGGCTTCACCATAACCAATACCTTCTTCTTGTGCATATCCCTTGCATACTAATCTTGCTTTGCTTCTAGTGATTTATCCATTCTCATTCAGCTTGATTTTGAATATCTATTTGGTACCGATGAAATTCTTGTCATCTGGTCTCCGTAATAGCATCCATGTACTATTCTTTGCTATTTGTTCTATTTCTTCATTCATAGCACTGATCCATTCCTAATTTTCAAGTGCAACATTAACAGATTTAGGCTCAAAATCAAAGTAAACATCTGGTGTTTAGTGACTTACTTCTTGTTCTCATTCCAGCCTTCTTGTCTCCTATGATCTGATTATGTGGATGATGTCTTCTGACATACTTGGCAAGTTTCAGTTCAGATTTATGTTCATCATTCAAATCATCATCTTGACCTTAATTCTAATCTCCATTGCTTGAAACATCATCTTGAGGATTTTCCTAATTTTTGGTAATTGCAGCCTCATGCTCGGGTGCAATATTTTGTTGCTCAGGAGCGATACACTATTTCTTGGGTAGAGTGTCAGGTTCTTCAATATAAATAAAATTATTGTAGTCCTTTGGTTCTTTCCTACTTTCCTTATCATTCTTTTCTACAAATTCATTTATTTTCACATTTGCACTTTCATGATCTTGTTAGATGACTTGTTAAGACATTTATAAGCCTTTCTTTTGGTTGAATACCCTTGGAAGATACCTTCTTCACTTTTGGAGTCAATTTTTCCATTTCTATCATCCTAAAAAATATATCATTGACTACCAAAGATTCTGAAGTAACTTACATTGGGTGTATGACCATACCAAAGCTCATAGGGTGTCCTCTTTGTGTCCTTCTTCAATTGTGCTCTATTTAATGTGTATACATCAATACTGGCAGCTTCCCTCCAGAAAGTTTGAGTTATGCTCTTCTCAATCATCAATGTTATTGCATAGTCAATAATTGATCTATTTCTCCTCTTAGCAATTCCATTTTGTTGTGGTGTTCTTGGTGCAGAAACCTGTCTTTTAATTCTATGCTCATTGCAATAGTTAGTGAATTCATCTGAAGTAAATTCCCCTCCTCTATCTGACCTTAAGAATTTCAATTTCTTATCACTCTATTTTTCTACCATAGCCTTATACCATTTAAACATCTTGAATGCTTATGATTTATCTTTTAAAAACATAGCTATTATCATTCTAGAATAATCATCTACAAAGATAATGACATACTTATCTCCATAGTAGCTCTTTGTCCTCATGGGTCCACATAGATCAGTATGGACTAATTCTAGTATTGCATTATATGTATGTGTTGTCAATAAGGATTGCGCCTATAGATGTATGCAGAATCTAGCCATCCTGTTGGAACATGGAAACATTCTCCTTGGTGGATGATAGAATGAATCTCTAGGTTCTAGGCCAGTTCCTATTAGATTTGAGATATCACCTAATGTTGAATTTTATAGTTTTGGGAAAAGAGAGAAGGAGAACTGAAAAAATAAAACTAAATAAGAAAGGTGATACACCAAAGATGGATGCAGATTTATCAGAATTGCAAGACTATACTTACAAAACACACATTACTAAGTTCTGCAAATGATTTCACTTCTCAACACCTAGGATGGTTTACAATTCACTATTAGGGTTTGATGCCACTAATGGTAGGAATTCAACCAGAAAACAGGTAACTTCTGCAAAAGGTTAATTCTTTATAACCTAGAATAGGAATTTGAATCAATTCACTAATCTATGCTCAAAAGGGATAAACACTAAAATGCTGAAAACTTGAAAAGAATAATGACAGAACTCAGAAAAATATGTGAACAAAGGCCAGTTCTATTATCTTCAAAATCTGCAAAATGGTTACAAAAAATAAGGAAAAAAGTGCAAAGGAACAATATGTTCACTAATACAACTTTTATCACCAATTCTGATCCCTTTACAATGAATAAGAAATTTGAATATAGAGCCTCCAAGGCCTATTTCAAAAATGAAAACTCCCTCTAAAAAGTGCCTCCCAACAGAAAGGTATCCCTAAATTTTAGCCTCAAATGGTGTCCCTAAGATATAGCTTTTAACAAGCCTTCCATGCTTTCAAAATCCCTAATTTTAAAGCATAATCCATGCCCAAAATCTAGCCCTATCACCATGACTAGTGCCCTAAATATTGGTTTTAATAAAGGATATAAATCCTTTTTACAATGTTTTAACCAATATTAATTTAATTTAATTTTGAATAAAATTTAAAATATCAAACCTACACTATATAACCTAAAGAAACTAATCCCTAAGTCTAAGAAGAACTAAGTGTAAGAGGGTTGACATGACCACTCTTCCCACTTGCTACAATATGTGAAAATAAATTAGAGAGGTGGCACTTGTTTGAAATCGCGAGGCCTGTAGGATTGGGACATATGCCCTAATGGCATTCACTGTTGCAGAAGTGCGGACTCCAAAGAATTCATATATCATTCCTCAAGACTGGTGTTATTTTTTACTTCTCAAAGAAGAATCAGGAAGAGTTGAAACCCTAGCTTGACTCTAGCAAAATTATTAATGAAGCTCAGTTTACTATTAATGAAACTCTCTGTCTTCGATGATCTTCATTCTGGCATGAGATTTGAACTAAGAACTACATTTTTTAGAACTTGGGTTTACTTCAGCTGATTTGGAGTTTCATTTTTTCATCCTCGGCATACGACTGTTGTTTCAACATGGAACTAGGAACTCGACTTTTGTATATGCATTTTCATTCTCATCTTGCATTTTGTGGCTTTGAAAGAACTTAGGGTTTGTTTGGCTCTGCCATGCTTATCTTAAGTTCATCTCTGGTTGTCTGTAGCTTACTTTTATCCTTTAATTCTGCCATGTAATCTGGAGTTTGCATGAAGAGGAGCTCAGGCTCTTTCTATCACATATGCTGACTTGCAACTTGGGAGTTTTCTACATGTGAACTTAGCTTCTTTTTGTTGTTTATTGTTACTGGAGTTTTTCATGAAGCTTGAGCTTGGTTATGTTTTCAAGGCTCCTCTCTGTGACTGTTGCCATGCCAAGGATGTAACTCGACCTCCACTATAGTCTGCATGTTTCTTTGAATGGTATAGTTTCTTATATATATGCTTTATGCTGGAGTTTGAAACCATAAATAATGGCGCTTTGCATTTTGTTTAAGCAGCTCGGGCTTCTTTCTATTAACTGGAGTATATCATTTCTTCTGGGTCGTTGCATGTTAACTAGAAATTGGGTTCCATTGGGAGTTGGAGTTCACCATTTCATTATTTTTCTCTATCTTTAGTTGGGATCATAAGTGTGCATACATATCAAGCATAGATCTCAAGCTGCAACAAGAAGTAATCTTTTCCTTTAGTAAAAACTTGAGCTCTATTCAGTGCGGGATCATCTAGTTTGAACTTGTAGTTTACAAATAATTGTTAAATAACTCGAGCCCTCCTCTATTAATGTACCTTGTGTCTACATGCCATAAGAATGGCATTGTTCTTTGCATGCCCTTTAGTTGAATTCGAGTCCTTTGCATGAACTTAGCTTCTCTTTGCTTTCTGGTGTCAACTTGAACTCCATTTTCTTACCATGGCTTTTACTTATGTTTGAATGGTATCAATTAGAAACTTGACCTTTCTTTTTTTTTTTTATGTGGGTTTTCCGAACCACGCCATAATCATGGAACTTTTTCTTTGCTATTTCTTGGCATCTTGAACTTGACCTAGTGTTGTGTTGCCCCACTTTTGGTCCACATACCTTTCGGACAAAAGTGAGTGATTAATGTATAGTGGTGGATGAAGAGTTTCTTGTTAGTCCTAAGTATAAGTCTAGAAATCTTTCCCTTAGGCTAGGGATTCTTTACTTGATTTTTCCCAATTGCCTTCTCTTTTATAGCCGAAGGGAATGGGCATCTGAGTTCATGTATTATTCGGGTAGGTTAAGTTCCCCATCTCGTAAAGGCTGTGGTTCAAAGATTTCTAACATTGGTATTACACACAATGGAAGTATATAGCCATAATTCTTCATTTTTTAGCTTGGCGGAGAATCACGCTCGAGCTTCTCCACTGGCAGATAAGTATCAATGGTGTGCATCTTCTGCTAATGAGTACTAGGTGATGCCTCAGCAAGAAGTACAGTGTTAAAATGGATCCTTTAGGATTAAGAAGGGTTGTTGTGTATGATTTACACCTCTTCAAACCAAAGGGAATGATTCAATAGAGAGAAATTTTGGAAATAAGCCAAAGGCATAAAAGAGGAAAATGGCTTTGCCCCTACTCCTACAGGCGAGTTTTGACCCACGAGGTATGTTTTCCACTGAATCATCTAAATAAAGAAATTTTGAAGAGGAACCTATCTCATAAAGTATCTGAGATTTAAAGAAAGTGGATGAAATCGACACATACCATTTTGGCATTCTAATAAACTAAATTTTTCCCTTGGCAGACTTCTGAACCGAGAGCACTTCTCCACCAAAGGAGAAGCGGAAAAGTGATTTTCTGCTACCTTAGAAAAGTTACCATTGTGGTTACTAAAAGTGAAAAGACATTTCTTAACGGCCCGTAAAAGCAAGATAATTAATTCAAATAAATTTGTTTTACTTCATAATGGGCTATTTCATTAATGTTGGGGTCTTTTTGTTCGTGTGGCATGGGAAGTTGGTCGTTAATGGTAAGAATTCAAAATTTATAAAATTAGTTGAAAGTTGCGAACGAGAACCACCATTTGTTCGCTAAATTGCTTTGAATTCAAAATCTCACATTTTAGCTATTCCTTGCTTCTGTATCCCTGAGAGAAATTTCCAATTTCCAAATACGAATCATCGGAAGCATGGTTTCCAGATTCATGGGGTTTGATGGGATGAATGGAATTACCTCCGAATGGTATAAGATTTTGGATACATCCCTGAAGTTCTTTGACATGCAGAACTTCCAGAATAGATTAAAAGCGGATCAGATACATTCTATTACAGAGAAATTGAAAGAGAGCGGATTAGTTGAGGCCACTAGTTTTCCCGTGGCTGCTCAAGCCCCAAAATTAATCTGGGAATGCATCGCTCAATACAACCTAGACACCAGGAAAATTCTCTTTCCTAGTGATACGGTGTTGTTGTCTATTGACAGGGAATCAGTCCAGAACTCGCTTCGCATACCAAAGAAAGCCGAGTATTCGAAAATGAAATATAGTCGAGCGGTGACTGAGTATATTGCTAAAAATTCAGTTTGGAAGAAAGAGATAATGAAAGTGTGGTTTCAAGAACCTAAGAGCACCAAAGGAAAGCTACCAAAGACATTATACGACACTAATCTAAAGTCAGAGATCGTTGACATCCTGGTGTTTCTCCACAGGATTAGAGGTGAGAGTGAGGCACTCAATTTTGTCGACCATCACTTCTTCTTGGTTCAGGTAATCTGTTCCCAGGACCACTTCATAGATTGGGAGTTTATGGTAAGTGAGAACCTCTTGGAAGCCCCAGATAGAGCTAAACACCATAATGAATTTTACTTGTCTTCAGTTCTCTTATACATTCTAGCTACACTCCAAATTTGGCCAGGACTTCCCTGATGATGTCAAGAGTTGTGAATTTTTCCCCACTTTGCAATTACATAATAGTTATGCTAAGTACCTTTGGGTTAAAGATGCATTCACAATGAGATTGTGCAGGGAGTTACAAGGTTTTCCAGAAAGGAGATTCTCCCCTGAAGCCATGGCTTTCATCAGTCAATTTGGATGCTATTTCATTCAATTTAGAGGCTTCTCATATCTTTGTCTTGCAAGTTTTGATGATTTCCATTTGAAGCTGCCCAGGTATCCTACTGATATGATCATGCTAATCGAGGTAATGAGGCAAGCACTCTAGGTGAACTTGCTCTGTACTGAAGCTAAGAAGAAAGGATATGATTTCCCCATGACCATCGGGGCTTACAACTGTGCATCCAGGTTAGAGGGAAAGAATGTTCTCAAGACATTCTCAAAGAAGTTTTCTTTGGAAACCTATGATGTCTTGAGACCGCCATATGATCCAGTGAACTATGCCAGGGATGTATTGCAAATTATCTATGCAATTCATCATGTTCATGATATAGAAGACTACTAGGAAAATTTCAAGGATGATCTGGAAAGCAAAGAGAGATTCTACACCTGGTTAACTATTGAACAAATCAAAAGGTTCAATGTTAACATTGCAGTGGGGGGCTAGAAGACGATGGTAACCATATGTATGATGATACATATCTAGAGGAGATAAATCTCACCCCTATTAGTTCTAAACCCATGTTGGACCAAACCATTAGCAACTTGCCAACTCTAATGGGGGGTATCTACAAGAAAATAGAACAATGGGTTGAGTTGACCATAGGCTGAAGGAAGAAATTAGAAAGGAAGCCATCTACTCAGCAAACTCTAGAAAAAGACACTATTGGCACTACAACCACTTCATCGGTAACAATCCCAACCATTGACAAAGGATCAACCCAGCCAGTAGGGGGAGGTGATGAGCCTCCTGAGAAAGTAATCACCTTGGAGAAAACTTGTGGAGAAGGTCCACTCCCGAATATCAGGACAACAAAAGAGCCCACCAAAGATGTAGAACCAGAGCAGTCGGTAAAAGAAGTCATAGTAGAAGTACCGGTTGATACCCCTACCCAAGATTATCCTAGGAGAGGGTCTCCCATCATAGTGGAGGTAGGTGAAGATACTCCTTCAACCACAGAGTCAGAAGGAGAAGCTGAAAAGAATCAGAAGGTCGCTTCAGTAGCCAAGCTAGTGTCCTCTTCTCCTACTTTGGTAAGCCCATTTTCTTTGAGACCAAAGGTTACACCTCCAGTCATCAGGAAATTATTCATTGAGGAGTTGGTCTCTACCAAAAAAGTTACTAGCGAAGAGTCATGGATAGAACATACTCTGGAACGCAAGAGAAAGAGGGTGAAAGAAGGGACTGCCAGCAAAGACACTCTGTCACAAGCTATTCATCCCAAGGCCATCATGAGCAAACAGAAAAAGGTGAAGACAATGTCTACCCTGGGTCATGATCCTGAGACTGGACACTTCACCATGGAAGTGGCCAAGCCAATTAAAGAAGGTATATTTGAGGACATGACTACTTCAGACTTTCAACTACATTCATTTGACATGGGTCTGGCCCATGATGATACCAAGGTGGATTGGTGGAAATCTACCAATGATGTGATAGAAGAGGAGCTCAAGGAGCTCAAGACTACCAAAGTCCAGCTTAAGGAAGAAGTGGCTGAGCTTACCAACTTCATCAGACAGCTCCTTACTTTAATTGCAAGTGTTCCCAGCACCCAAGCCACCTTTGACCCCACTGCTGCGGAGAACCAGGCCATTTTGGCTAAGTTGCAAGAAGATTGACATTATGGACAGATTGGTAAGCGGTGGATTGAGAGGCTCAAGTTTTAGGGACTAGCAGTGGTTGAGAAACTAGGTAATACTCTTATAAGGCTGGAGGTAGAGAGCAATAATGTTTCTACGAACCTATAGACTCTCACGTTAGAGAGGGTGAAATGCCAGGAATGTATAGTTATGCTGCATGTGGTAGTAAAGATGAAGACCAAAGAAGCTCTAAAGGCCAAGATTTTATAGAAAGGAGATGAGCCTTTGATCGAATGGCTTCAGAGCCTAGAGTTTAAGATCAAAATGATCATCTAGGCCAAAGCAGGATTGCAACAGACAGATGTCAAGATCAAAGAGTAGAGCAAAGATTTCAAACTTCTCTTAGGGCTTCATGCGGAATCACAGACCAGTGGTCAAGGCAAGGAAATAATCAGAGTAACTAATATGTAGAATTCATTTTCTGATTATTTGCATAAACTGACAAAAGATTCTGCCTTTCATCTAGAAAAAATACTAGAACTCCAAAAATTGAGTGGATGCATCTTTAGAGTGACAGAGGAAGTGAAAGATTGGACTGATGCTATCAAGGTTCTCACCAAAGAACATTCCAGGTGGCATGAAGATCTCGTTCAAGTCATTACAGCAGTTACAACCTATAGGGCTAAATTAGACAAGGGCAAGGAAACTGAAACTTAAATAGATTCCCCCTTGTACTATTTTTGATACTATTGTAATCGATAATATTTTAGTTATCATTTCTAGTTGGGGAAGTTGAACCCTTTTGGTTCTCCCCCTTTCTTGTAATGGCCCAATCTGGGACCCTATATGTACTTTTTCCAAAATCAATACAAGGGTCGGCTAAATTTTGGTGTGAAAGATAGCATTTTGCTGAGTCAAATTTGTATGTCTGAATACCATTGTTTTATCTATTCCATCTGCATTGCATTTATCTTTCTGTTGAATTTAGATGTTTCTTTGAAATTGGATTTGCAATATGTGTTCAAACTAGATCTTAGCATTATGAATTGATGCAATTAGAAAAAGGGGAAACTCATTGTCTCAAACTTGGGAAACATTCTCATGATATAGATTGACTCATAGTTGTTTCATCTTTAGTTTAGTCTTGGATATGTATTTTCAGTAGAAGTTCATGCATTAACAATTTTTGGAGTTAATCTGATTGATAAAATATCAGGATTGGCTAGATTTTGAGTGGAATTCATCCTACCTAAGCTATTTCTTGCTTAGGATTAGCTTGGTTTTCTTCTTCTATTCTTGAGTTAAGAATATACCCCTGTTAGATTAGGAAAGAGAGAAATTCACTGAAAATCATTCATATTAGGAAGTTGTACCTTTAAATTTAGAGGGAAATTAGTTTCTTCAATAGCAATTCCCCAACTATTATATTCGATTATTATTAATCATTTTGGGTAGTTTGGAGTCAAGTTGAAAAGAATAATCTATTTACTAACAGATTTTTGGCAACTCTGGTGGGGAGACGAACAGTCATTACACCAGAAGCATATCATGAGGAAAGATGGTGCTTCCCCATGAAAATATATTTCTTGTACTCCAACCAAACCTTGGTTTTCAAGATGATCAAGAGGACCTTATTTCCTCACTGAACACTTTTGCCTGGAGGAACAGAAGAAACACCAAAAATTACAAAAATGCCAGTCAAGTGCTAGAGCAAGAAGAAGCTAGAGAAGAAGCACTTGAAAGAGTCTTTTGAAGGAGAAATCAAAGAGCGCAGTGCCAAGTCAAACGTAAAGTTAGGCTACAGAATTAGTCAAAACTTTGGAGCCTAAAATATTTCTCAGGAGCACAAAGAAAGAAGGAAGTATAGATCCAGTCTTTGAGAGACTTGCAGATCTTAATTTTGCTTTGCTTGAAGTACCTTGCCAAAGAAATAGAACAGAAAAAATCTAGAGCAGACCTTCTTCACCCCCTAAGAAGTCTACTCTTTTGTCCACCACTTACCAAGTGTTAATGTTATACGGAGTAGTTTCTCCTCTTGTTATCAATCTAGCCCCTTATTTACCTCAAGTAACAATAGCTCTCCCTTGTGCCACTGTAGTCGGAACCTTGCAATTAGCAGCTTATAACCCTCTTCCCTCAGGATCTAGAAAGAATTTCCCTAAGTTTTATGGAGACAGGAAAGCATCTACAGATGAACATATTATTGCATTCTTTGCTTTTGTTAACATTCTAGCAGTATGGGAAGAGGATGTGGCCATTAGATTTTTTTTGAGACACTGATTGAGGGCGCCGCTAATTAGTTTCATCACCTGCCAAATTCTTCTATTACGGACTAGGCCTCCATGAGAGCTACTTTTGAGAGAAGATTCAAAACTGCAGAAGATGAACATGCTCTCTTGACACAATTGACCTCTATCAAGAAAGAGCCTTCTATTAGTATGAGAGATTTCATAGCCAAATTCAATAAGCTCATAAATCATATTCCAGCAACTGACAGACCTATGGTGGGAAATTTGAAAACATTCTTTATAAGTGATATGCCACCAGACATCAATTATGTTCTAAGGAGAGTGAACCCTATTGGTTTAGATGCTACACAAAGGATTTTCATGGAACTTGAAGACCATATGATTTCATTCGAGAAATGGAAAAGAGAGATACAGTCAAGAGACAACACTAGTGGTAATACATCATCCGATGAGATGATCCAAAAATTGTCAAATGAATTCATCTCCTTCAAGAGGCAACTTCCTAGGTTCAATAACCCTTATCAATGAAATTATCAAGAACAACCTAGAAGGAGATATGATGGGAGGAACACTGATAGTAAAGAATTGCAGTTAATTGGTCCACCACAAAGACTAGCCATTGAAGCCCCCCCTAAAAGAGGGAATATGTGTGCATTTCACCTAACTACAGATCACGACAGAGAAAGCTATCCTGATGTAGCCCGTGCTTGGAAAATGCATCATACTGATGAATGGAATGCTAGAGTTTCTGGAGCCAAACCAGATTCATACTCACATGGCGACTCTAAAAATTTATATTTTGAGTATGATTCTGATTATGAACAAGGAGAAACATGTTATGCAACCATAGATGGAACTTCCTATACAGTCTTGACCAGGAGTCAGAAAGATAAAGGTCCTGCCCCTTCTCTCCCACCTAAAGGTAATGAAGCATCTACCTCCAACCCTAGGGAAGCAAATCAAGGTGTGATAATTCTGCAACCAGGTAAGGAGCAGAACTCTTTTGACATTATTCAATTCTGTAAGGATTCTCGAATTCAAATCTCTCCCATAGATTATCTCAAGTCCAATCCTATAGAATTGAAAAAATTAGTAGATTACTGTACTGAAGGGAATTAGAACTTAAACCAAAATGTCATGAATACTATAGAAAATGAGTCAATTTTTGCGAAACCCATTAAGCGAGGTGAATCATCTGTGTTAGCTACTTTCCCGGGTCAGAATCCCGATCCATTTTATGTGTCTTTATATATTAATGGATGCAAACTAAGCAATTGCATAATAGACTCTTGGGCCTCAGATAACATGATGCCATCAACAGTAGCTTAACCTTTGGGACTTACCCTTACCAAAGCTCATGGGAGGTGTTATTCTATAGACTCCAAGCAAGTACCTCTGGTTGGACAAATTAAAGATGCTCAAGTGGCTCTGGCAGTGCATCCTGAGAAGAAGATGTTGTTAACAATTCTAGTTGTCAATATACTTGCTAGCTATGGTTTGTTGCTAAGTAGGAGTTTCTATAGAGATTTAGGAGGAGAAATAAAGTTAGATTGGTCTCAAGCTTTAATCCCGATGGGTAATAAAAAAATTAAACTAGTCCTAGAAGAGAAAGCTAAGTTTACAGTGCTGAAGTCAGATGACCCTAAAGCCCAAATTTTGTATCAAGAATTGGAATTTGGAAACTATATGTTTTTTACTGATGATCACAATGAGGAAACTAAACCAGGAGAACAGGAACAAGAGTTTTCCACTAAAGAGGAGTCTTCTCGAATCTGGACACTTGAATTTGATGGTAGTTGTGCTTCAACAGGATCTGGTGCAGGTGTGGTCTTGATATCACCAGATGGGATATGTGAGACTTTGGCTTACAAATTAGAATTCAAAAATACCAACAATACTACTAAGTATGAGGCCCTCCTTTTAGGAATCATCGCTGCAAAAGAAAAATGCATGAAGATTTTGAGAGCTCATGGTGATGCTAAGCTTATCGTGCGCCAGGTTAAGAATCAATATTCTGTTAAGAAACATAGATTGAAGAACTAAAAAAATAGAGTATGGGATGAGATAGAGGCACTGGATTATTTCTCTATTGAATTAGTGCCGAGAGAGTTGAATGCCAAAGTGGAATCCCTAGCTATGTTAGCTTTATTGCTCCTTCCCCACCTAGAATTCAAAGACAAGAAGTACCAAGTGGAAGTTATATATCGGCCATCTGTACCTGACAATGTAGAAGATTGGCAGGTGTTTGAAGATGATAAGAATCTACTTCTCTTCCTAGAGAGAGGTGGAAACTTCCATAAAGAGGTATGTGGTGATCATGAAGGAGATCATCCAGATAAGAAAAAGAAAGATAAGTTAGATATTATCCAATTGTAGGGTAATATCATTCCACCCCATCTAGTTACTTTGGAAAAACTCTTCAACAGGAATGACACATTTGTGAAGGAGAAAAGAATCGAAAGAGCTCCTACTACTGGCGAGTATGAAGGAATGAATATTGGAACTAAGAGAGATCCCAAGATGATCAGTATTGGGAAGTGTTGCACTGAAGAAGAAAGGAATGAGGCAAGGAAACTCTTCCTAGAATACTTGGATATTTTCACCTGGAGCTATGAGGACCTGAAAATTTTTATGGGTGGGAAATTCAAACATCAAATTCTATTAAAACCTAAAGCTACCCTATTCAGGAAAAAGCAAAGGAACTATAACCCCAAAATTGCAGATGCAATATTCAAGGAAGTAGATAAAATGCTTAAGGCAAGGATCATCTATCCTATACACCACTCTACTTGGGTGGCAAACATAGTGCCTGTGAGGAAGAAGAACGGAGAGATAAGAATCTGTGTGGACTTCAAAAATATCAATCAATCTTCTTTGAAAGATAATTATGCCCTTCCCAATATGGATTACTTACTGTAGATTGTAGCCAGAGCTGAAATGATGTCCATGTTGGATGACTTTTCAGGATATAATCAGATAGAAGTTGAGAAAGAAGACCAGCATAAAATGGCATTCACCACCCCGTGGGGCACTTTTTCTTACTACAGAATGTCATTTGGGCTTATTAATGCTGGAGCTACTTTTCAGAGAGGTATGGACCTTTCCTTCAGTGAAATGAAGAATAAAATCATTGGTATGTACTTAGATGATCTTACTATGTTCTCTAGGAAAAAAATAGATCATATAAGTGACTTAAGGAAAGTATTGCAAAGGTGTCGAGAGGATGGGATTTCGTTAAATCCCAAGAAGTTAGTTTTCTATGTAACTGAGGGGAAATTTCTAGGCCACATTGTCTCCTAGGAAGGCATAAGAATTGATCTAGAAAGGGTCAGAGCTATTCAGCAATTGAGTTTACCTGTGAATAAAACTGGAGTAAAATATTTTTTCGGCCAGGTTAACTTTCTCATAAGGTTCGTTCCAGATTTTTTAGAGATTACTAAATGTATAGTTGATATGATGAAAGGAAATGTGAATTTCAAGTAGAATGAACCCGGTAAGAAAGCCTTCAAAAATATAAAGAATGCCATAGCCAATGCTCTGGTGTTATGTCACCCAGATTACAAGAAAGACTTTGTAATCTATTGTTATTTTTCTAAACATCCCTTATCAGCCATTCTCACATAGGAAAATGAGGAAGGAGTCCAGGCTCCTATTGCTTTTATGAGCACACCTTTGAAAAATCATGATTTGAAATATTCCCAAACTGAAAAACACGCTTTCACAGTCGTTAAAGCTTTAAAGAATTTTAGATTCTACATCTTACACTCACATTCTCTTGTGTATGTACTTGATATCAAAGTCAAGAGTATACTGACTCAACAAGATGTAGGATGAAATAATAGAGGAGTATGGGTAGCTAAAATTCAAGAATATGATGTAGAGATCAAGCCCACAAAGCTGGTAAGAGGCAATGCACTATGCAGGGCCATGGAAGAAAACCAAGCAGGTGAAGACCAAGAAGCTACACAATTAGTTTTGGCAGTAAGTATGGAAGACCCCTGGTTTGAAAACATCATATATTTCCTTACATATGGTGAATGCCTCAAAGTGTTGACTTCTAAGAAAAGAAGAGACCTGAAACTGAAGGCTTCTAAATATGTCATCTGGGAAGATAGGTTATGTAAGAGATCAATGGATGGGACCTTTCTCCGATGTGTCGATAAACAACAAAAGGAAAAGTTGTTAAAAGTATTTCATGATGAAGCCTGTGGAGGACATTTCTCCTCATCTGTTATCGCATTAAAGATTCTATGGCAGTGTTATTACTAGCTAGGAATGTTCAGAGATGCTTACCACTAGGTAGCAAAGTGTGAGAAATACAAAATGTTTACTGGAAAGCCACAGTTAGCAGCATTACCTCTAAGACCAGTGATAATTGAAGGTCCTTTTCAACAATGTGGTCTCAATTTTATTGGTCCTATAAACCCCACGTCCAGTGCAGGTCATACCTACATAATCACTGTGACTGACTACTTCATAAAGTGGGTAGAGGTGAAAGCAACCAAGAGGACTACATCAAAAGTCGTATGTGAATTCATCAAAGAAAATGTCCTGGTAAGGTTTGGTGTGCCTATAAAATTAGTTATGGATAACGCAACATACTTTTCTTCTCAAGAGATTAATGAATTTTTTTTTTAGTACGACATCATGGTCATTCATTCTTTGGACTATTTCCCTCAAGGGAATGGTCAAGCCAAATCCAGAAATAAAAACTTGGTGAATATCATGAAGAAGATTGTAGCGGACAACCAGAGAACCTGGCACAAGAAAATCTATGAAGCCCTTTGGATAGATAGAGTGACTCCCAAATGAGCTATAGGTGTATCCCCTTTTGAACTTTTTTACGGAGTGGAGGCTAGCCTTCCATTACAACTGGAGCTAGAAACCTGTAAACTAAGAACGATAGTAGAAGATGGCATATATGAAAATGGTCTAGAGAAGAGGATTTTGTATCTAAACAAACTGGAAGAAGAAAGAGAGAAAATGGTTGACCAAATTACACAGCATCAGATACAAGTAAAGAGTTTGTTTGACAAAAAGAGTAGACCCCAGAAATTTATGATAGGAGATATGGTGTTGTTGTGGGACAAGTGTAGGGCACCCAAAGGCATGCACGGGAAATTTGAAACACTATGGAAGGACCTTTCAAGATCCAACAGGCATTCCAGAAGAATTCTTTCAAGCTAACATATCTGGATGGCGAAGTGCTACCCCTCACGTATAATGGTCAGGATTTGAAGCTCTATCAGATTTAATTTGAAAATAGCTAATCCCTGTATTGTACAATAGTTACATTTAGTTCCTGCTTTTGTTTTCCTAGTTAGGTTCCCTTCCTATCTTTCTTTAGTTTTGTTGTGAGCCACCTTTTGTTGAGCTTTGCAAAACCAGAGATTTGAGATTCCTTGCTTGGACATGTGAATGTCCAAGTCCCCAGAAAGAGCCAACTATTGCCCCACTTTTGGTCCACAAACCTTTCAGACAAAAGTGAGTGATTAATGTAGAGTTTCTTGTTAGTCCTGAGTATAAGTCTAGAAATGTTTCCCTTAGGCTAGGGAGTCTTTACCAAATTTTTCCCAATTGCCTTCTCTTTTGTAGTTGGAGGGAATGGGCATCTGATTTCATGTATTATTCAAGTAGGTTAAGTTCCCCATCTGATAAAGGTTGTGGTTTGAAGATTTCTAACATTGGTATTACACACAATGGAAGTATGTAGCCATAATTCTTCATTTTGTAGCTTTGCAGAGAATCACGCTTGAGCTTCTCCACTGGCGGAAAAGTATCAACGGTGTGCATCTTCCACTGATGATTACTAGGCAATGCCTCAGCAAGAAGTATAGTGTTAAAATGGATTGTTTAGGTTTAAGAAGGGCTGTTGTGTCTGATTTACACCTCTTGAAACCAAAGGGAATGATTCAATAAACTGAAATCGTGGAAATAAGCCAAAGGTGAAAAAGTGAAAAATGGCTTTGCCCCTACTCCTACAGGCCGGTTTCGACCCATGGGGTATGTTTTCTGCTGAATCATCTAAATAAAGCAATTTCAAAGAGGAACTTGTCACATAAAGTATTTGAGATTTAAAGAAAGAGGATGAAATCGACACATGCCATTTTGGCATCCTGATAAACTAAATTTTTCCCTTGGTGGGCTTCTGAACCAAGAGCACTTCTCCACCAAAGGAGAAGTAGAAAAGTGATTTTTTGCTACCTCAGAAAAGCTACCGTTACGGTTACTAAAAGTGAAAAGACATTTCTTAATGACCTGTAAAAGCAAGGTAATTAATTCAAATAAAGCCGTTTTACTTAGTAACAGACTTTCTCATTAATGTTGGGGTATTTTCATTCATGTGGCATGGGAAGTTGGTTGTTAATGGTAAGAATTAAAAAGTTATAAAATCAGTTGAAAGTTGTGAATGAGAACCACCATTTGTTCGCCAAATTTCTTTGAATTTAAAGTCTCACATTTTAGCTATTCCTTGCTTCTATATCCCTACGAGATATTTCCAATTTCCAAATATGAATCATCAGAAGCATCGCTTCTAGATTCATGGGGTTCGATGGGATGAATAGAACTACCTCTGAATGGTATAAGATTTTGGATACATCCCTGAAGTTCTTTGACATGCAGAACTTCTATAACAGATTGAAAGCGGATCAAATACATCCTATTATAGAGAAATTGAAAGAGAGTGGATTAGTTGAGGCCGTTGGTTTTCCTGTGGCTGTTGAATCCCTATACTTAATCTGGGAATGTAACTCTCAATACAACCTAGATACCAGGCAAATTCTCTTGCCTAATGATACAGTGTTGTTGTCTACTGATAGGGAATCGTTCCATAACTCACTTTGCATACCAGAGCAAGCCAAGTATTTGAAAATGACATATAGTCGAGCGGTGACTGAGTATATTGCTAAAAAGTCAGTCTGGAAGAACCTAAGAGTGCCAAAGGAAAGCTGCCAAAGACATTATATGATACTAATCTGAAGCCAAAGATTGTTGACATCCTAGTGTTGCTCCACAGGATCAGAGGTGAGAGTGAGGCACTCAATTTTGTCAATCATCACTTCTTCTTGGTTCAGGTAATATGTTCTAGTCACCACTTCATAGATTGGGCGATTATGGTAAGTGAGAACCTCTCAGAAGCCCTAGATAGAGCTAAACACTAGAATGAATTTTACTTATCTTCAGTTCTCTTATACATTCTGGCTACACTCCAAATTTGGCCAAGACTTCCTAGATTAGAAGAATTCCCTGATAATGTCAAGAGTTATGAATTTTTCCCCTCTTTGCAATCACATAATAGTTATGTTGAGTACCTTCGGGTTAATGATGCATTCACAATGAGATTGTGCAGGGAGTTACAAGGTTGTCTAGAAAGGAGATTCTCCCCTAAAGCCATGGCTTTCATCATTCAATTCGGATGCTATTTCATTAAATTTAGAGGCTTCTCATATCTTTGTCTCGCAGGTTTTGATGATTTCTCTCTAAAGCTGCCTAGGTATCCTACTTATATGATCGTGCTAATCGAGGTAATGAGGCAAGCACTCTAGGTGAACTTTCTCTATGCTGAAGCTAAGAAGAAGGGATATGATTTCCCCATGACCATCGGGGCTTACATCTGTGCATCTAGGTCAGAGGCAAAGAATTTTCTCAATACATTCTCAAAGAAGTTTTCTTTGGAAACCTATGATGTCTTGAGACTGCAATATGATCCAGTGAACTATGCCAGGGATGTATTGAAAATAAGTTGTGTAATTCATCATTTTCATGATATAGAAGACTACTGGGAAAATTTCAAGGATGATCTAGAAAGTAGAGAGAGATTCTACGCCCGGTTAACTATTGAACAAATCAAAAGGTTCAATGTTAACATTGTAGTGGAGGGGCTAGAAGATGATGGTAACCATATGTATGATGATACATATCTAGAGGAGATAAAGATCACCCCTGTCAGTTCTAAACCTATGCTGGACCAAGCCATTAGAAACTTGCCAACTCTAATCGGGGGTATCTACAAGAGAACATAACAATGGGTCGAGTGGACCATAGGCCGAAGGAAGAGATTAGAAAGGAAGCTACCTACTCAGCGAACTCTAGCAAAAGACACTGCTGGCACTGCAACCACTTCATCGGTAACAATCCCAACCATTGCCAAAGGATCAACCCAATCGACAGGGGGAGGTGATGAACCTCCTAAGAAAACAATCACCTTGGAGAAAACTTGTGGAGAAGGTCCACTCCCAAATATCGGGACAACAAAAGAGCCCACCAAAGATACAGAACCAGAGCGATCGGTAAAATTAGTCAGAGTAGATGTACCGATTGATACCCCTACCCAAGATTCTCCCAGGAGAGGGTCTCTCATCATAGTAGAGGTAGGTGAAGATACTCCTTCAACCACAGAGTCAGAAGGAGAAGCCAGAAAGAATTAGAAGGTCACTTCAGTAGCCAAGCTAGTGTCCTCTTCTCCTACTTTGGTAAACCCATTTGCTTCGAGACCAAAGGCTACACCTCTAGTTATCAGTAAATTATTCATTGAGGAGTTGGTCTCTACCAACAAAGTTACTAGCGTAGAGTCATGGATAGAACATACTCTAGAATGCAAGAGAAAGAGGGCAGAAGAAGGGACTTCCAGAAAAGACACTCTGTCACGAGCTATTCAGCCCAAGGCCATCATGAGCAAATAGAAAAAGGTGAAGACAATGTCTACCCTGGGTCATGATCCTAAGACTAGACACTTCACCATGGAAGTGGCCAAGCCAATTAAAGAAGGTAGATTCAAGGACATGACTGCTTCAGACTTTCAACTTTAGTCATTTGACATGGGGTTGGCCCGTCATGATACCAAGGTAGATTGGTGGAAATCTACCAATGTCGAGATAGAAGAGGAGCTCAAGGAGCTCAAGACTGCCAAAGTCTAGCTTAAGGCAGAAGTGTTTGAGCTGACCAACTTCATCAGACAGCGCCTTACTCTAATTGCAAGCGTTCCCAGCACCAAAGCCACCTTTGACACCACTGTTGTGGAGAGCCAGGACATTTTGGTTAAGTTGCAAGAAGATCGACATTATGGACAGATTGGTAAGTGGTGGATTGAGAAGCTTGAGTCTGAGGGACTAGCGGTGGTTGAGAAACTAGGTAATACTCTTCTAAGGATGGAGGTAGAGAGAAATAACGTTGCTATGAATCTACAGACTCACACGTCGAAGAGGGTGAAATGCCAGGAATGTATAGTTATGCTGCATGTTGCAGTAAAGATGAAGACCAAAGAATCTATAAAGGTCAAGATTTTATACAAAGGAGATGAGCCTTTGATCGAATGGCTTCAAAGCCTAGAGTTTACGATCGAAATGATCATCCAGGCCGAAGCAGGATTGCAACAGACAGATGTCAAGATCAAAGAAGAGAAAAGCAAAGATTTCAAACTTCTCTTAGGGCTTCATACAGAATCATAGACCAATGGTCAAGGCAAGGCAATAATCAGAGTAAATAATATGCATAATTCATTTTCCGGTTATTTGCATAAACTGACAGAAGATTCCACCTCTCATCTAGACAAAATACCAAAACTCCAGCAATTGAGAGGATGCATCTTTAGAGTGACAGAGGAACTGAAAGATCAGACTAATGCTATCAAGGTTCTCACCAAAGAACATTCTAGGTGGCTCATTTGGTACACTAACATCCACATCAATAGTCTTGAAGAACTCGTTCGAGTCATTACAACGGTTACAGCCTATAAGGCTAAATTAGACAAGGGGAAGGAAACTAAAACTTAAATAGCTTCCCCCTTGTACTATTTTTGACACTATTGTAACCGATAAATCTTTCAGTTATCATTTCTAGTTGGGGAAGTTGAACCATTTTGGTTCTCCCCCTTTCTTGTAATGGCCCAATCTGGGACCCTATATATACTTTTTCTAAAATCAATACAAAGGTCGGCTAAATTTTAGTGTGAAACATAGCATTTTGCTATTTCAAATTTGTATGTCTGAATACCATTGTTTTATCTGTTCCATCTACATTGCATTTATCTTTCTATTGAATTTAGATGTTTCTTTGAAATTGGATTTGCAATCAGTGTTCGAACCAAAGCTTTGCATTATAAATTGATGTGATTAGCAAAAGGGGAAACTCGTTGTTATCTCAAACTTGGGAAACATTCTCATGATATATATTGACTCATATTTGTTTCATCTTTAGTTTAGTCTTGTATATGCATTTTCAGTAGAATTTCATGCATTACCAATTTGGGATTTAATCTGTTTGATAAAATCTTAGGATTGGCTAGATTTAGAGTGGAATTCATACTACCTGAGCTATTTCCTGCCTAGGATTAGCTTGGTTTGCCTCTTCTATTCTCGGGTTAAGAATATACCCCTGTTAGATTAGGAAAGAGAAAAATTCACTAAAAATCATTCATATAAGGGAGTTGTATCTTTAAATTTAGAGGGAAATTAGTTTCTTCAATAGAAATTTCTCAACTGTTATATTTGATTGTTCTTAAGCATTTTGGGTAGTTTGGAGTCAAGTTGAAAAGAAAAAATTGTTTACTAACATGTTGTTTGATAGGATGTGAACTAGATCTTCTCACCATTATGAGCTTGGGTTAGGTCTGGAGTATTGGTGAAAGATATGGAGATGTCTTACTTGAAGCTTAGCTACTTATAGCCACATCTTCGGACTTATCCCCAACTTATGGTGCATACAGGAACTCAAGATTGGACTTCGAGACACACAACACTACTTTGCTTCTTCACTATGCTCAATTTTGATAGATAAGTGACCCTCCTGCATTTTCTTGTTTTCCTGAACTTGCTCCATCTTTTTCTTTGTAAATCTAGAAATAAACAATAGCTAGTGGTAAAACATTGTAATAACAGTATTTATTTGTCAAAAAATGAAGCCTATCTAAGCTTTTTGTTTAATGCCACCAGTGTAGCATAGAAATGAGCTTTCACTAACTTCTGTTCTACAACTTTTATCTATTGTTACTTTCTGAGAAACCTATATGGCCATTTCTGCATATCTAGATGTAAACTATAAAACAATGTATGTAAACTATCAGTCTCATTGAGATATTGTCTTTTATCTGTTGTAAAATTTAATGTTTTCCTTTCAAAAAACATGACAACGTTTGGTGTAAATACCATCACATCTTCTTTCTGTATGAGGAAACATAAACACCTCTTATTTGAAAAATAATCAATGTTTTCAATGCATGATCATGGGAACATAAAACACTTATGTCTGAAACTTTGAATTGAGTTGATATCACTATTTATATTGTATGTTTTCCTTATTTTATTTAATAGCAATGACCATAATGTAACAAGACATACATATCTCCTTTCTGCTGCTAATAAATAAACATTCCTGACTTGAAATAACCATATTACATGTTCAATATACAACATGACCATAACATAACAAAAAAACTCCTACTGTTGAAGCCGAGAGAATTTTCTTGTTGATCTACACACATTACATGTTTGATTTCTATTTTTAATTGTCTGAACATTTCTTTAAAGTATGCAGATTCTGTGCGAGAAGTAATGTAAAAGTACACTATTATGCATAATGTTATAAGAATCCTCACCTATAGGGTTCAAGCACGGGCTTGTGACTCCTATGAGAAATGTTCATAACCTGAAATTTATCATGCACATCTTGCCTTCTTGACTGTAATTACTGCATGCATTTGTACTCTCCAAACTTATTCAAACATGAACACTGTTATGACAACATAATTCAGCTACCCACTGTTTTGACCTAGCATCTTTTATAACATCATTTATTTGAACATATGACATCACTGATCATTATGACATGGAAAATTAATTGAATGTATCTTTGTTGACTCCACCTTTTGCACATATTCACTCTCTTATGTACACACATCACTTCTAACAGCAACATTGATATTTCATTTTGTATATGCCTATTGTTATAAAATGGATATCACTGCTTTATTTTCTCATAGCTTTCATTTAGAGATGACAATTTTTACAACCGTATTGAAATCCTTACCTATGTGATGTAAACCATGTGTATACAATCTCCATTTCTCATAACAATACAGTTAGATCCTTTCCATATGCATTCTAATTTGTAACAACATTAGTGTTCTTTGTTTTCTGAATTATCTTAGTGCATTGTTTCCAAAACAACATTACATAGTATCTCATGCTTTCTTTGTATAGTGATAAGGTACAAGGTACAGTGTTACCTTATTTAATTTGCAAGTTGCTCCCTATTGGCTGTAACATCTTTCAATTAGGAACAATCTGCATCATTTGATTTCATACGCATTTCTTATAAGAGCACTGCTATTACTCTATTGTGTCTTATTTTCTTTCCTACATATCATACTTTAGAATTTTTGGACATCTCTCACTTGCACATAATCAATTATGAATCCCCATGTTAGGTTGATGGATTCAATCAACAAATCCATGTTTGTATGTAAATTTCATGTAGGATGACATTTATGTATGAATGTGGGTTTGCTGGTTATATTTATTGACCTATCATGCAGATTCTCTGCTTTCCTAAATAGAAATCCCTTCTTAATGCAGGATAACAACTATATGTAGTAAAAGGTTTCATAAAATTATGTCCCTTTGATACTTTATTTAGTTATTGCAGATGTATACCTTGTTATTGCATTGATGTTTACATAATTGATATGTAGTTCTGAAAGTGTGATTGTAGCATATTGTTTTAGGGATTTATGCATTGTTTAGATCCAATCTCTCTCTCTCTCTCTCTCTCTCACTCTCTCACTACGATTACAGGATAAAACCAGAAGAATATTTTAGGATGAAAACAAGGTAGAAGACATGAAGACATGAAGACCGGTTATAAGAATGCAAAAAGACCTCTCCAAGGCAATGCTTAGATCCCTAAATCCTCTAATGCCCTTTTATTACTTTCAAAATTGTACATCTTCTATATGTTTGCAATTGAAAGATGTAACCTATGAAGGAATACTTTCTTATTACATTAATTTTGGATGTTTAATGTAATGATCCATTTATGAAATTGAAAATTTTAAATCTGATCAATACCTAGAACATTATCAATGTTATCATGAATGCAAAAGCAAAGTATTTTGTCTTTAATAGCTAAATAATAATGTTGAATAGATGTACCTTTATGAAATCCTTCTGATGTTTATAGTTTTTATGTTGCATGTGTACTTTCTCTTCTGAATTTAAGCAAATTATGCACTTAGGACAACAACTATAAAATTCATAATACAATGTAAGATAATAATCAATCTATCAATTTAGTGTGCAACTAAAATGATAAAATTTTCTTGTGACCTCTCAGGGGTATTTTCATGCTGAACAAAAATTAGACCAGTTGCCTTTTGCTTAACCATTGGGCCAGAGTCTTCAACCTTTAGGAACAACTGAGCTTCTCAAACTGACAATGAACTGAAAACTGAACCTAGAACTTAAACTTGTGTTGATTAGCACCTAGAGAAAACAAAAACTACCCATGAACAACACCCTGCACTTCAATGATCCTGTCTAAACCTATGTTTATGATGTGATACAACAGAATTTTTCCATGTATCATATGATGGACATAATTCAGACAATGGTAAATGTTGTCCAAAAGTAGAAACAACTAAACCAAAGGCAGAATGAGCTTGAATAGTAACCTCAGTTGTATGGTATAGGTGTGGGCATGATGCATATGATATGGGACAACAAAAATTATCCATTTCTCATGTGATGGGTATGATGTTCATGCATATATCATGCAATTGATCTTGTTATTTCTGTTCATTCTAACCTTCAAAACTAAAAACAAACTAACTAAAAAAAAATTTCTCTTCCCACCATGATCCGGTTATTGAGATTTACATTATTCATAATCAGGAATCCCAATAGATCTTTGATTATGCATGGTGTGTATCATCTTAATTTGACTATTATGAGAATAGGAGTACTATTTGCAACTAACTGAAAGGAAACTAACTATGTGCAAAGAACTTATTCACACCAAACTAACCTCAAAATAAACGCTTGAGGTGGATCCCATTAACTGGGATTGCTAACTCTTCTCCTTCAAGTGTAGATAAATGGAAATCATTGTGTGGCATGTTGGCTATTATGACATATGGACTAGCCTATAGAGCATCAAATTTTGAATGCTTTCCTGATTTGCTTTTCAATTCATCCCATTTTAGAATAATATCTCCCAGCTAGAAATTCTTGAGAGATGCCTTCTTATCAAATGATCTCTTCATTTGAGCTTGATGAAGCTCAATTTTTTGCAATGCATCTCTCCTTGTCTCCTCTAACTCATTCAACTGAGCCAGCTTTGCTACAATAGGTTCCTCATCAATCATGTCCAACTGATGCATGAAATCAAGTGCTAGAAACTCAATTGAAATGGGTAATCTAGCTTCCTTACCGTAAACCAACATGTATGGAGACATTCTAGTTGACCTCTTTAGAGTTATTCTATTAGCTTAAAGTGTTGACTTTAACTTCTCATGCCAGAAATGTTGGTTACCCTCTAGGGTCCTTTTTATGATCCAAACTAGGTTCTTGTTGGTGGATTCGGCTTGCCCATTACCTTGTGGGTAATAATTTGATGATGTATTCAGGTACACTCCTTTGTTAACAACCCATTCAGCAACTCAATTTTCTATAAATGCAAGTGTATTATCTGAAATGATGGAATCTGGTACTCCAAATCTGCAAACTAAATCTTCATAAAAGTTCAAAATAGTTGTTTCATTTGCCTCCTTTAGAGAAAATTCTTATGTCCACTTTGTAAAATAATCAGTGGTTTTTAGTACCCACTTATGAACTACACTTGAAGATGGGTTAATAACACCAATAAAATCAAGACCCCATTTCATAAATGGCTGGTCAACTTGAATTGGTTGTAAAGGCAGCGCTGCTAATTTCTCTTTTCCAGGAAACATTGCACACTGTTTGCATTTCCTTACCCAGGCATGTGAATCCTTAAACACATTTGGCAAATAATAGCCTACTTTTATCACTTTAAGAGCAGTAGCTCTTGGTGAGAAATGGCCTCCAACTGGCCCTTTATGGAAATCATACAAAATATGATCAATCTGATTTGGTTTAATGCATCTTAACAAAACACCTTGCAAATCCTTTTTAAACATAATATTATTCAGTAAATAATAAGGAATGGATTATAATCTGAAATACCTCTATTTTGATCTTTCCAATTCTTTAGGATAGCGTCCTATTTGCAAGAAGACAACCATATAATCCACCCAATCATTCTGAGAATTTGATATTGCAACTTGTTCATTGTCTTCTAAGGCTGAGACAATTTCAGAATCATTTTTTGGAGTGCTATCTCCATTTCTAGCAAGTTGTTCACATAAACCCTTACCTCTTACTAGCTTGGTAACTTTGATTTCAATGTCATATTCCATTTCCTTTGTGATCCAGCCATCTCTTTTGGTGTTGAATTTGTTAGTAATAACTGAGAGGAGGGGGGGTGAATCAGTGGCCTCAAAATTTTATCCAATTTAAACTTTAATCCACCAATCAATACTTCTCAAATTATTAAGTCCCAACAAGATGCAAGCCTTTGAAATTATTGAAATAAATAACTGTCTGTCAGTTTACCTTATCTGTCCAGATTCTCCTTGATAACCGATAAGTAGTAAATTGTATTTACCGATGCTCAGTAAATATGCAGAGTATACCAGTCAATCCATAAATGCATATGTAGAATGTAAAATAATAAAGTAATAAACCATACACATATAACACAAAGATTTCAATGTGGAAACCCTATTAAGGGAAAAACCACTGTGACCGGTACCCCAAATTTTCACTCTTCTAAAGTGAGCCCTGTTAGGAGCCAACCCTATTAAAGATTACAAACACACGGTTAAGTGTGACCTTGTTAGAGGATTTTCAATACATAGGTTGTCACTAAGTATCTGGCATCTACGCTACCGTCCTTGAATCAGTCTCATGACTGTCAATAGGCTTTATGCAAATCTTACTACCATCCTTGAATTAGCCTCCTTCTTAGACTGCCAATAGGCTTTAGGTAAAACCGATGCTACTATCATGAGTCAACCTTTTTGGTAATCTATTAGGATATACCTCAAATATAAAAATACTATTAAGTCCTGCTCTGTTAAGAGACTTAATGCTTCAATGGTTAAACTGAAACACAATGACCTATTTCTAATGCAACTTTGAATTGCAGATATTTAGATCTATTTATGCACAATACCTTTCTAATCAATATATCACTTCAACTCCTTTGTTCTTAACTCTTTCTGCTCTATGATTTTGTGCTTCACTATTCGTTGGTGTCTGCAGAATTCTATAGCTCTCCCTTAGCTTGTTTGATCAGGACTGCATGAAGTTAATCCTTCATCAGTTTCTCTTCAACATCTTTTTATCAATTCACTCCCCCATGTATCTGGTTGCTTACAGAAATGAATTATGCTTGTCTCTTAAATAGACATGATATTCCTTAATTCTAGGTTCTTGATTCTTGGTTCTTGGCATGAAAAATAATCTAGCCAAATTGATTTACGGCTTTAACTCCTAATTTATCTCGTAGTTATCTTTTTGCCAACTGTATAAAGCATCTTTAAATCAATTACTTAACGGTGGTTGAATATAGAAAATAAAACAACCAGTTAAGTCTATCCTTTAGCTCTACCAGCTAGATATTTTGTCAGTTTCTGATCTCTCTGTTTTGTCGGTCAATTATGTGGTTTGTCATCGGTGACAACTACCAGTTCCGTCGGTGTCGCTTTAGTTAGCTTTGGGATTTCCATCCGTCGGGCATCATTGGATCTTGCTCGTTGGGCAACACTATTTTTGGCTCATCGGGCATCATGTGATTCTACTTCATCGGGCAATACTATCTTCTGCTCGTCGGGCATCACTGTGACCTTTTTTTTTGTCTTTATCAATGGTGTGCACTCCGTCGGTAAGGTCTGTCCCTTAGTGAATACTAGAATTTTATGCATTGATGAAAGCATAATCCTTTATTCCATTGGTTATTTAATGTCTTTGGCATAACCATACAGATGATATCAAGTTGACATCAATGACAATACAAACCATTAACTAATTTAATGTCTTGCATCATCTTGAACCATCTTCAACTTAATATAGTCAACCTATTTAATCAGTTACATGTCATCAATCTCTCCCTTTGGCATTGATGGCAACATGATATATTATCACACTATACTATTGCTAATACAATATGAAATACAATTGTTGAGATTCATCAAATTACCAAATAGTTTATTTTGATAACCGATAAAATTTCTGACTGCTGGTAAGCTCTGTGTAAGCTTAGATGTGATTCTTGCAGCTTTTCTATTTCTTCTTTTTCTGATGTGTTGTGTCCTCTTGACTGTGTCAATTCCTCTCTCTTAACTATTTTTCTTCTTTGATGTCTTTGTCTTTTGTTTTGTAACTTTGATACAAAATCTCTCCCTATGGATATGATCTCTTCCTATGTTGAGTAATCTAATAATGAATAGTTTCTGATGATAATATGAATCATTCTCTCCCTTTGAAAACAATGCCAAACAAATATTTTATAAATATCTGATATTTTGTCAAACAATTTCTTTCCATAATATATTCCTTGAATTTCCCTTATCCATCATTAATATAACAATATGCACTGGTTCTGATATATACCTTGTTGTATATAGATGTAGCTTTGAAGTTCATCTTTTGCTTGCATCAATCATGAATGATATTATGATAATATATGGTTGATGCAGCGTTCATTCCTTTTACTGACTGTTAGACATAGGTTTGACCCCTAGTCTCTTTCTCAGGTACTCAAATGTATCCTTGGGTAGTGGCTTGGTGAAGATATCAGCCAATTATTCTTTTGATTGCACATATTCAACTATCACCTCTTTTTCTTGAACTTGTTCTCTCAAATAATGATACTTGATGGCAATGTGTTTAGTCTTTGCATGCATGACTATATTCTTGGAAATATTTATTGCACTGGTGTTATCACAATAGATAACCACTGGTTCTTTGATCTTCATATGCATTTCTTCCAGTAGCTATTTGATCCATGCAATATTTGAGCAGCAACATATTTTGCTTCTGCAGTAGACTGAGAGATGCATCCTTGCATTTTGCTAATCCATGTGACAAGTCTGTCACCCATAAAGAATGCTCCTCCAGTTGTGCTCTTCCGGTCATCAAGATTTCCAGCTCAATAAGCGTCGGTAAACACTTTTAGTTCAAATTTGCCTTATCTTCTATACCATAAGCCAAATTCCTCAGTATTATTCAGATATCTTAGAATTCTTTTCACAGTAGTTATATGTGATTCCCTGGGGTTAGCAAAAATTCTAGCAACAATTCCTACTGCATGTGCAATATCTGGTCTTCTATGTACAACATACATGATTTTTCCTATCATTGATCTGTATAGAGTCTGATTTACCTCTATTTTCTTGTCTTCCTTTGTTAATTTGCATCCAGTAGCCATCGGTGTTCCAACAAGTTTGGAATCTTCCATCTTGAATATTTTCAGGACTTCTTTGATGTATTTGGACTGTGTAATAAAAATACCTTCACTTTGTTGAATGATCTGCAGACCAAGAAAGAACTTGATCTCTCCAAACATAGA
>MU228320.1:1459969-1480494 GCA_018584345.1 Thuja plicata | reverse complement strand
AAGATTACTATTTTCACTAGTCCTTATGAATCCAATACTTATTAGATAGGAATGAAGTCATTCATACCAGGCTCTGGGAGCTTGTTTTAATCCATACAAGGCTTTGTGAAGTCTACATACCATGTTTTTCTTGTCTGGATCCACAAACCCTTCTGGTTGCTCAATGTATACCTCTTCTTCAAGTATTCCATTAGGAATGCTGACTTGATGTCCATTTGATATACTTTGAATCCTTTGTATGCATCATAAGAAAGTAGAATTCTTACTCCTTCCAGCCCAGCAATGGGTGCAAAGATTTCTCCATAGTCTATACCTTCCTCTTGTGCATACCCCTTGCATACTAGTCTTGCTTTGTTCCTTGTGACTTCTCCATTCTCATTCAGTTTGTTTCTGAATATCTATTTTGTACCTATGACATTCTTGTCATCTGGTCTTGGCACAAGTGACCATGTCTTGTTCTTCTCAATCTATTCAATCTCATCATTCATAGCACTTATCCATTCTTCATTGTCTAGTGCAGCATTGATAGATTTTGGTTCAAACTCACAAATTAGGCAATTTGAGTTTAAAGACTTACTTCTTGTTCTTGTACCAGCTTTCTTATCTCCTATGATCTGGTCCTCTAGATGGTTCCTTCTTACATATCTTGCAAATATAGGTACAGCTCTTTGCATTTCAGCTTGATCTTCATTACCTTGCACATTATTTTGATCATTGTCTTGTCTGTCGGTAACAACATTCTGACCGTCGGCAGTAACATTCTGTTGTTCTTGATTTAAGCACTGTTTCTCGGGTAGAGTTGTGGGTTCTTCACAGTATACAAACTTGTTGTAGTCCTCTGGTTTTTTTGTGCTTTCCATCTCATTCTTTTTTACAAATTTATCAATCTTCACATTTGCACTTTCAAATATTTTGTTAGAAGCCTTGATTAGACACTTAAAAGCTTTGCTTTTGGTAGAATACCCTAGAAATATACCTTCATCACTTTTTGCGTCTAGCTTTCTATTTCTTTGATCTTTTAAGATATAACATTGACTACAAAATATTTTGAATTAACTTACATTGGGTGTTTTACCATACCATAGCTCATAAGGAGTCTTATTTGAGTCATTTCTTAATTGTACACTGTTAAGTGTGTAGACAGCAGTGCTAACAGCTTCCCTCCAGAAGATCTGGGTGATGTCTTTCTCTATCATTAGTGTTCTTGCACAATCAACTATTGATTTGTTCCTTCTCTCAGCAATCCCATTTTTTTGTGGTGTTCTTGGTGCAGAAACCTGTCTTTTTATACCGTACCCATTACAGAAATTATTGAATTCATTTGATATAAATTCTCCTCCTCTATCTGATCTCAAACATTTCAGATCCTTACCACTTTTTTTTTTAACCATAGCCTCATACCATTTAAACATCTTGAATGCTTCAGATTTTTCTTTTAGAAACATTACTGTCATCATTCTAGAATAATCATCAACAAAGAGAATAAAATATCTATCTCCATAATAACTCTTTGTCCTCATAGGTCCACATAAATCAGTATGGACTAATTCTAGAATATCATCAGATGTATGGGTTTTTCTTTTGAAACTAGAATTTGTCATTTTACCTTTTTGACAGTTCTTGCATATGATATTGTTGGGCTTTGTCATCGTCGATAAGCCTCTTACACTTCTTTTCTTTCTTGTTTTCATCATGTTGTCAAAATTCACATGACACAACCTTTTGTGCCATAGCCATATGTCTTCATTTCTAGTCATAAAACAAGTGGGGTTAGTATCATTCAGATAGAATAAGTTACCTTTGGTCTGTTCATCGGTACCAATTAGTGTTCCTGATTCATTGAAGATCTTTGCCTTCTTGTTCTTAAATGCTACTTTGTGACCTGAATTATTCAGCTGAGAAACACTCAACAGATTATAATTCAATCCTTTTACCCAATAAGCATTTTCATATTTAATCAGGTTGTTCAGCATTACTTTTCCTTTACCTTCAATTTGACAAGGTGAGTCATTTCCCATTCTTACTGTACCAACTTTATAGTATTCAAAAGTATCAAACTTTTTTTTGTCACTGGTCATATGGTGAGTGCAGCCACTATCGATAATCCAAATATCATTCTTACTAATCCTAGATATGAGTGCAGTTTCTTCATACCTTTCATCTTCATCTGAATCATCCTTCACAGCTACAAATACTATCTCAACATCATCATCTGGTTCAGTGTCAGTATCTTCATCTTTGCATGTAGCTAGATAGCTGGCCTTCTTGCCTTTATCTGTGTAATCTTGCGTATCATTCTTTTCTGATCATCAATAACCTCTGTAATATTTTTTATCACCTCTATCAGACTTCTTCTCAAAAGATCTATTATCACTTCTGTTATCTTTTCTTTTAGGACATCTTGCAGCAAAGTGTCCAATCTCTTTACAATTAAAACATACAAGTGGTAACTTACCTTTGTATTTACCTTTGCCTCTTAGCATTCTTCTTGCCATGAGTACTTCAATCTCATCTAGATCTTCTTCTTCACTTTCACTTTCACTATCTCTTCTAGATGAGTGTCTCTGACTAGATTTGCTTATTTTCATAGAAGACTTGAATGTAGACTCTAAGCTTGGTAAGACACTATTATCAAAGTTATTCATCTCAAATGAAATTAGTCTACAAATCAGGCTATTAAGAGTGACTGTATTATTTGCTACTACTCTCATTTCTTGAATAGCAGAGACTCTAATAGCATATATAGGCAATAAGGTTCTTAATATTTTACTTACCATTGTCTCCTCTTCAAGTGTACCTCCAACACCTCATATAGCATTGACTACTTCTTTTATTCTAGTGTTGTACTGTGTGATGTTTTCGCCTTCTTTCATTCTGAGATCATCAAACTTTCCTCTAAGGCTTTTTGCCTTGGCTCTCAGAACATTTGCATCACCTCCATGTATGAGTTTCAACTTGTCCCACATTGACTTTGCATCTTTGCAATCTTTGACATCCTCAAATTTAGCATCAAAGAGTGAGGCTGAAAGCTCTATGACCATGCAGTTATGTTCATGCTTTAATCTCAATTGATCTACTATCAATGGTCCTGTAGGTAGCACATATGCAATTTCTAAGTATTAAGTAATATCATTTCCAATACCTGATAAGTGAAGTTTTTTCTTGCTTTGCCATGAAGCAAAGTTGTCCTTGTTTAACTTGGGCACATCTCATCTATTCATCTTGTGATCTTTACTTAGGTCTTGAAACCTTCCTTCTAAGCACACAAGCTCTGATACCAATTGTTAGTAATAACTGAGAGGGGGGTGAATCAATGGCCTCAAAATTTTATCCAATTTAAACTTTAATCCACCAATCAATACTTCTCAAATTATTAAGTCCCAACAAGATGCATGCCTTTGAAATTATTGAAATAAATAATTGTCTGTCAGTTTACCTTTTCTGTCCAGATTCTCCTTGATAACTGATAAGTAGTAAACTGTATTTACCAATGCTCAGTAAATATGCAGAGTATACCAGTCAATCCATAAATGCATATGTAGAATGTAAAACAATAAAGTAATAAACCATACACATATAACACAAAGATTTTAATGTGGAAACCCTGTTAAGGGAAAAACCACTGGGACCAGTACCCCAAATTTTCACTCTTCTAAAGTGAGCCCTGTTAGGAGCCAACCCTGTTAAAGGTTACAAACACACGGTTAAGTGTGACCTTGTTAGAGGATTTTCAATACATAGGTTGTCACTAAGTATCTGGCATCTACGCTACCATCCATGAATCAGTCTCATGACTGTCAATAGGCTTTACACAAATCTTACTACCATCCTTGAATCAACCTCCTTCTTAGACTATCAATAGGCTTTAGGGAAGACCGGTGCTACTATCATGAGTCAACCTTTTTGGTAATCTATTAGGATATACCTCAAATATAAAAAGACTGTTAATTCCTACTCTGTTAAGAGACTTAATTCTTCAATGGTTAAACTGAAACACAATGACTTGTTTCTAATGCAACTTTGAATTGCAGATATGCAGATCTATTTATGCACAATACCTTTCTAATCAATGTATCACTTCAAATCCTTTGTTCTTAAATCTTTTTTCTCTGTGATGTTGTGCTGCACTATTCATCAGTGTCTACAGAATTCTATAGCTCTCCCTTAGCTTGTTTGATCAGGACTGCATGAAGTTAATCCTTCATTAGTTTCTCTTCAGCATCTTTTTATCAATTCACTCCCCCATGTATCTGATTGCTCATAGAAATGAATTATGCTTGTCTCTTAAATAAACATGATATTCCTTAATTCTAGGTTCTTGATTCTTGATTCTTGGCGTGAAAAATAATCCAGCCAAATTGATTTACAGCTTTAACTCCTAATTTATCTCATAGTTATCTTTTTGCCAACTGTATAAAGCATCTTTAAATCAATTACTTAACGGTGGTTGAATAAAGAAAATAAAACAACCAGTTAAGTCTATCCTTTAGCTCTGCTAGCTAGATATTGTCATTTTCTGATCTCTCTGTTCTGTTGGTCAATTCTGCAGTTCATCGCCGGTGACAACTGCCAGTTCTGTCAGTGTCACTTCAGTTAGCTTTGGGATCCCTGTCTGTCGAGCATCATTGGATCTTGCTCATCAAGCAACACTATTTTTGGCTTGTCGGGCATCATGTGATTCTTCTTCGTCAGGCAATACTGTCTTTTGCTCGTCGGGCATCACTGTGACCTTTTTCTGTCTTTACCGATGGTGTGCACTCCGTCAGTGTGGTCTGTCACTTAGTGAATACTAGACTTTTATGCATTGCTGAAAGCATAATCCTTTATTCCATTGGTTCTTTGAAGTCTTTGGCATGACCATACAGATGATATCAAGTTGACATCAATGACAATATAAACCATTAACTAATTTAATGTCTTGCATCATCTTCAACCATCTTCAACTTAATATAGTCAACCCATTTAATCAGTTACATATCATCAGTTTTCCTTATTCAGCAAAAAATCCTTGACAGAAGGATGTGCAACCATTAAATTTATCTTTTTTTTAGAAAGCATATGTCTAAATTTCTTTAGATTTCTAATTACATCAAGTACATGCTTCTTAACAAATGAATAATGCAGTTCATAGTCCTTTAGTCTTTGAATAAAAAAATCTATTGGCTGCTCACAACCTATGTCATTTTTATGAGCTAACATGATAGCAATACTATCAACATTCCCATATGCATACAAAATGAAATCCTTTGAAAAATAAGGATTTAACAAGGTAGGGGTAGTAGTTAATACTTCCTTAATAAATTCAAAACTGAGTTTTCCTTCGTGGGTCCATTTGAAAGGAATACTTTTCTTAAGCATGGTTGTTAATGGCATTAGTAATCTTGCAATATATGGAATGAATCTCCTAACAAATTTGATTCTTCCTAAGAAGCTTTGAAGGCATTTTTTTATGAAGAGGAAGTGGCAAGGTAAGGATAACACTTACTTTTTCAAGTTCAATAGTGATACCCTCCTTTGAAACAATAAACCCCAGCAACATTCCTTCGTGAGCAACAAATATGCTCTTTTTGGGATTTAAATAAATACCATATTCCCTGCATCTCTCAAATATGATTCTCAAATGATGAAAGTGTTCTGATGCATTCTTTGAGAAAAAATTTATATCATCCAAATAAACAAGTACAAACCTATACATTAATTTTATGAAGGCCTTATCCATAGCCTTCTGAAAGGTTGCACCTGCATTAGATAGACCAAATGGCATCTTTTGATAAGTTATAGTTCCCCATTTTGTTGTAAATGTTGTCTTGAACCTATCCTCCTCCTTCACCAAAATCTGGTTGTAACCAAAGAAACCATCTAGTAATGAGAACCATTCTAAACCTGAAACAACTTGCAAGATTTGTTCGATGGAAGGTAAAGAATGTCTATCCTTTAATGAAGCTCTATCCAAGTCACGAAAATCAACACATAATATGATTTCTCCATTCATTTTCCTAATAGGAACCAGATTGGATACCCATGAAGTGTGTTTGATTGGAAAAATGATGTTGCTCTCAATCAATTTGTTTAATTCTTTAATCATGAGGGGCTCTAACTTGGGTTTTATTGGCCTCTATTTTTGCCTAACTAGTTTGGCTCCTAGTTCTGATTCAATTGTGTGTTGGGAAATACTAGGATCAAATCCTTTCAAATCTGAATAATTCCAAGCAATAATATCATGATATTCATTTCATTAGTTCACAAAGGTTTGACGTTCTTCAGGTGTACATACCTTTCCAATTTTCAGCATGTTATCCTTTGCAACAACAATCTCTTCATAATGTTCCTCCTTTATCTATAAGCTAGATTTATTCTTTTTGAATTGATCATTAGTACCAAACATAGATTCTAAGGTCACAAGACCTTTGGGCATCTTATTTTTCCTCAGATGAATAATTTGGTCCTCATATTGCTCCTGCAATCTTTGCTGGTTTGGTTGTACAAACTCAGCTTCTTCTCTTAAAAAGTTAACAATATGTTGGTTAGATTCAAAAACTTGCCAACAATTAGCATTGTTAGGGACAACAAGTCTAACAATTACTTTAACATAATTCAACCCCTAACTATTGTTGATTTTTGTTGGAATATCATACTGGGCTCCAATAGCAGCAAGCCTATCAGCATGTTTGTTCTGATTTCTAGGAATGGATTATAGATTAAAGGCTTCAAAACCTTCAATTAAATTCCATACAACATGCTTGTAATTCTTTAACAAATCATTCTTAGTTGCATGAGTTTCCTAACTTGATTCACAATTAATTCTGAATCACCATAAACTTGCAAACAACTAACACCTCTTTTTAATGGCCCACTTCAATCTATTTATGAGGGCTTCATATTCAGCTACATTATTTGTACAGCTAAAAGTGAATCTAAAAGAAGCATAATATCTTTTATTTTTTGGTAAAACCAGCATATAACCTCCTCCTACACTTTTTTTTTTGCGTGATCCATCAAAAAACAACTTCCAAATAGCATTAGGTTGTTGTTCCATATCTAAATCTGCATCTTTTTCCATGGCTGGAAGAAGATCAGAAATCTCATGGATAACATAATTACCCAAAATTGGCTCCTTAATCTGTTCATCTGAAATTATTACATTGTCAGTTGCCCAATCATCTAACAACATATTAGGAAACTTACTTACTTGTGTTTGAGCCTCAAAAACCTCAAGTATTTCCTCTTGATCAAATAACACAATTGTTGATTAGTTTGCAGTACTAGCAACATATTTTTCAACACATAATTTTTCAATGGGTTATGAGGGTATAGTAACCTTAGTACCGTATCTGGTATGGAATAGCATGTGAGTCTAGTCTATTGATAGATAACCTCCTATCTTAGCAGTAAATTCTCTTGACAAGCATATAGAGAAGTTAGGTGGTAAATAAATAATGTATACATCCATAGGAACTGAAAAACTAGGACAAGCATGTAGTGTTAAATCTAAATCCCTTATAACTCTCACAGTTGTTCCATCTAACTGTACATCCCCTCTTTCCAATGGCTCATATTTCAGGCCCAACTAGTCTACAATCTTCTTAGGCATGACTGAACTAGTTGCACCAGAATCAATCACGTAGTTATGGACTAAGTGTTGTCCTATAATAACAGTTACATAAAATGGAGGTGGCTTGATCAATTTAGATGATTGCTAGGATTTATTTGTACTATAAGAAACTAAAACCTTAGGGGTTTGCTGAGATAAAAATTCATCAGACAAGGTAAGTCTTTGTAATTCTTCTTGCAACAAATCTTTTTGGCCTCGAAGAGTCAAAACATCCCACATGGATAAGGGAACATTTATTTTCTTCAAATGATCAACACTATTAAAGTTCTGAACACTAACCTTCTACTGTTGTTTTAAAACAATAAGCTCCTTTGATGTTTGGATTGAATGTTCTGCTTCCTTTTGAGCTTGTACATGCTGCTCCGTTTGCTGTTGATCTATAACAACGGGTTGTTGTACTTTATCATTTTGAGATTGATCATTTCCAGCCTTTAATTTTGACCTTGTTCCTGCTGCTATTGGTCTCCATACTTGATTGGGGTCAAAATTTTCTACTAAAACAACATCATCTTCACCAAAATTGACTAAAGATGCATCAAGATTACTTATGTTTTTGATTGGTCCAACTATACCTTTGTTTGGATATTAACTAGCTGCCCCTTCAGAACATCTTGTCTTCTAGCTTCTAGTGCAAAAGGGCAATCCAACCAATAATGCCCATCATTACATGTGTTGCACCATTCCGATTCTTGCACATAATTATTTTGAGGAACCACTGTCATCACCTTGGAAGTACTTGGATTTGCGTAGTTATATGCTTGACCATCTTTTTGACCATAGTCCCTTTACTTCCCTTGAGATGGCCTTGACTGACTTGAGCTAGAGGCTTGATTCAATGACCTACTTTTCTGGTAAGAAGCTTGCGGAGGTCTATTGTATTGGCCTTGCTACCTCTTCAAATTTGTAATTTCATTACCAAAATTTTGCAATATCTTCAAGATGCTGTCACTTGTGTCCTTTAGCTTCAAAGTTTTCTCTTTTATCTCTCTGATAGGAGCTGAGGCAGCATGCTCCTCTGTTGCAACCTACATATTTAATGTTGGTACTGGTAGAATAACTGCAATAGGTGGTATGACAACTGGTACAAATAGTTGTATCTTTGCACAATAAGGAATTAGAGGCCTTGGAGGTAATTTTCCAGCTTGTATCAAGTTGATTTCATCTCTAACAACATCATAAGTAGCAGGTAAATTATTACCTCCCATAGACTGTATCATAAGTGCAATATCAAGGTTAAATGCTTTCAAAAAGAAAACAAATTCATAGTCATTAGATGGTCTAACAGATCTTGGAATTCTGTCCCAAGTTCATTGAAAACAAAAGTTGAAAGCAGAAATATGCTCATTGATATCTCTCTTAATAGAAGTTAACTGCTTAACCAAAGAGAAATTATCCAATCTATCTTCAAACTTACTGATCAAAATAGTACCTAATTCATCCCATGTACTAATAGAGTTAATTGAAAAAATTCTAAACTAGACTAATGCTTTACCTTTAAGCAATGTCGCTAATAGTTTTAATGCTACATCATCATCAGTAACCTGGTGTAATCCACATAAAATAGCAATATCTTTAATGCGCTCAATTGCTGAAATATGATTCTCATCATTAAAATATGTTAAACATTTTAGTGTCACTGGTGGAATGCCATGATGAACAACTATTTACAATGGGTTGCCAGCATTAAAGGCCACAAATGGAAAATTTTGAGTCTGTCCTGGTGGTACTTGTTACGAAAAATGCAGTTTGCACCTACTACTGGACTACAGATTGAAAAATAGATTTGTTAACTTGTGTTACCTTTTGTCTTATATGTTTTCAATCCTAGAGTAGTAGTGCCACTTGTGGATGCTACGACAACGGACTGATTTCTTGTTGTTTCTTTAAAAATGCATAATTCTGATCTAGAATTGTCAATAACACTTAAATCTTTAGGAAAACCAAAATCTTCAATAATTACCTCATGGCTTTCAGAAATGGCATCTTGATCCTCAAATATAGGATTTTCAAATAATAAAAAATCATATCCCCTAAGAAAAAAGGATGATTCTCCTGCAGCTTGAGATGCTCTATTTCTCCTTGCTGATCTACCAGCTCTTCTGCTAGCTTGTAATTCTTGATAAGTGAACCCTTCACTATTGGATCTTGTAGGAGTCCTCATTAAAATAAGTCCAGCTGAATTTGCAGCAAAAACCTTCAAACAGAGTCACCGGGTGTTTGGTAAAATACCTTCTTAAAGGTAGAAATATTGTTGTTCACACCAAAATAGCAATAATAAATAATAACTTCAAAGAGTTATGTAGCAGTTTGAGTCCCACCAGGCGTGCCAAAAAATTGTTGTCAATCAGGATTACACCTATAGATGGATGCAGAATCTAGCCATCTTGTTGGAACATGGAAAAATTATCCTTGGTGGATGAGAGAATGAATCTTTGGGTTCTAGGCCGGTTCCTATTAGATTTGGGATATCACCTAATGCTGACTTTTATGGTTTTGGAAAAAGGGAGAAGGAGAACTAAAAAAAGAAAACTAAATAAGAAAGGTGATACACCAAAGATGGATGCAGATTTATCAGAATTGCAAGACTTTAGTTACAAAACACACATTACTAAGTTCTGCAAATGATTTCACTTCTCAACACCTAGGATGGTTTACAATTCACTATTAGGGTTTGATGCCACTAATGGTAGGAATTCAACCAACAAACAAGTAACTTCTGCAAAAGTTTAATTCTTTATAACCTAGAATAGGAATTTGAATCAATTCACTAATCAATGCTCGAAAGGGATAAACACTAAAATGCAGAAAACTTGAAAAGAATAATGACAGAACTCAAAAAAAATATGTGAACAAAGGCCAGCTCTATTATCTTCAAAATCTGCAAAATGTTTACAAAAAACAAGGAAAAAAGTGCAAAGGAACAATATGTTCACTAATACAAATTTTATCCCCAATTCTGAACCCTTTACAATGAATAAGAAATTTGAATATATAGCCTCCAAGGCCTATTTTGAAAATGAAAACTCCCTCTAAAAAGTGCCTCCCAATAGAAAGGTATCCTTGATTTTTAGCCTCAAATGGTGTCCCTAAGATATAGCTTTTAACAAGCCTTCCATGCTTTCAAAATCCCTAATCTTAAAGTATAATCCATGCCCAAAATCTATCCCTGTCACCATGACTAGTGCCCTAAATATTAGTTTTAATAAAGGATATAAATCCTTTTTACAATGTTTTAACCAATATTTATTTAATTTAATTTTGAATAAAATTCAAAATATCAAACCTACACTATCTAACCTAAATAAATTAATCCCTAAGTCTAAGAAGAAATAAGTGCAAGAGGGTCGACATGACCACTCTTCCCACTTGCTACAATATGTGAAAATAAAGCAGTGAGGTGGCACTTGTTTGAAATCCCGAGGTCTACGGGATTGGGGCATATGCCTTAATGGAATTCACTGTTGCAGCAGTGCGGACTCCAAAAAACTCAAAGGAATTTATCGTTCCTCAAGACTGGTGTTATTGTTTACTTCTCAGAGAAGAATCACGAAGAGTTGAAACCCTAGCTCGACTCTAGAAAAATTCTTAATGAAGCTCGGTTTACTGTGTAATGAAACTCTTGGTCTTCGATGATCTTCATTCTAGCATGAGATTTGAACTAAGAACTACATTTTGTAGAAATCAGGCTTACTTCAATTGATTTGGAGTTTCATTTTTCCATCCTCAGCATATGACTGTTGTTTCAACATGGAGCTAGGAACTCGACTTTTGTATTTGCATTTTCATTCTCATCTTGCATCCTTTAGCTTTGAAAGAACTTAGGGTTTGTTTGGCGCTGCCATGCTTATCTGAATTTCATCTCTAGTTGTCTGCAGCTTAATTTTCTCCTTTAATACTACCATGTAATCTAGAGTTTGCATGAAGAGGAGCTCGTGATCTTTCTATCACATATGCTGACTTGCAACTTGGGAGTTTTTTACATTTGAACTCGGCTTCTTTTTGTTGTTTATTGTTACTGGAGTTTTGCATGAAGCTTGAGCTTGGTTATGTTTTTGAGACTCCTCTCTACAACTGTTGCCATGTCAGGGATGTAACTCAGCCTCCACTCTAGTCTGCATGCTTCTTTGAATGGTACAGTTTCTTGTATATATGCTTTATGTTGAAGTTTGAAACCATATATAATGGCGCTTTGCATTTTGTTCAAGCAGCTCGGACTTCTTGTTGTTAACTAGAGTGTATCATTTATGTTGGGTCATTGCATGTTAATTGGAACTCGGGTTCCATTGGGATTTGGAGTTCACCATTTCATCATTTTTTTCTATCTTCAGCTGGGACCATATGTGTGCATACATATCAAGCATAGATCTCAAGCTGCAACATAAAGTAATCTTTTCCTTTAGTAAAAACTTGAGCTCTGTTCAGTGCGGGATCTTCTAGTTTGAACTTGCAATTTACAAATCATTGTTAAATAACTTGAGTCTTCCTCTGTTAATGTTCCTTGTGTCTACATGACATAAGATTGGTGTTGTTCTTTGCATACCCTTTAGTTGAATTTGAGTCCTTTGCATGAACTCGACTTCTCTTTTCTTGCTGGTGTCAACTCGAACTCCATTTTTTTACCGTGGCTTTTACTGATGTTTGAATGGTATCAATTACAAACTCGAGCTTTCTTCTTTTTTTTGATGTGGGTTTTTTGAACCATTCCATAATAATGCTGCTTGTTCTCTACCATTTCTTGGGATCTTGAAATCGAGCTAGTGTTGTTTGATGGGTTATGAACTAGATCTTCTCACCATTGTGAACTTGGGCTCAGTCTCGAGTTTGGCTGAAAGATATGGAGATGTCTTACTTGAAGCTCAGCCTCTTCTAGCCACATCTTTAGACTTATCCCCAACTCATGGTGCATAAAGGAACTCAAGCTTGGACTTCGAGACACATGGCACTCCTTTGCTTCTTCACTATACTTGATTTTAATAGATAAGTGACCCTCCTGCATTTTCTTGTTTTCCTAAACTTGCTCCATGTTTTTCTTTGTATATCTGGAAATAAACAAGAGTTAGTGGTAAAACATTGTAATAACAATATTTATTTGTCAAAAAATGAAACCCATCTGAACTTTCTATTTAGTGCCGCCAGTGTAGCATAGAAATGAGCTTTCATTAACTTCTGTTCTACAACTATTATCTGTTGTTACTTTCTGAGAAACCCATATGGCCATTTCTGCATATCTAGATGTAAACTTTAAAATAATGTATGTAAACTATCAGTCTCATTGAGATATCATCTTTTATCTACTGTAAACTTTAATGTTTTTCTTTCAAAAAACATGACAATGTTTGTCGTAAATACCAGCACATCTTCTTTCTATATAAGGAAAGATAAACACCTTTTATTTGAAAAACAATCAATGTTCTCAATGCATGATCATGGGAACATAAAACACTTTTGTCTGCAACTTTGAATTGAGTTGATATCACTGTTTATACTGTATGTTGTCCTTATTTTATTTAATAACAATGACCATAATGTAATAAGACATACATATCTCCTTTCTGCTGCTGAGAAATAAACATTCTTGATTTGAAATAACCATATTACATGTTCAATCTACAGCATGACCATAACATAACAAAAAAACTCCTATTGTTGAAGCCGATATCATTTTCTCGTTGATCTACACACATTACATGTTTGATTTCCATTTTTAATTGTCTAAACATTTCTTTAAAGTATGCATCTTATGTGCAAGAAGTAATGTAAAACTATACTATTATGCATAATGTTATAAGAATCCTCACCCATAGGGTTCGAGCACGGGCTCGTGACTCCTATGAGAAATGTTTATAACTTGAAATTTATTATTCACATCTTGCCTTCTTGACTGTAATTACTGCATGCATTTGTACTCTCCAAACTTATTCAAACATGAACACTGTTATGACAGCATAATCCATCTACCCACTATTTTGACCTAGCATCTTTTATAACATCATTTATTTGAACATATGACATCACTAATCATTATGGCATGGAAAATTAACTGAATGTATCTTTTTTAACTCCACCTTTTGCACATATTCACTCTCTTCTGCACACACATCACTTCTAATAGAAACACTGATATTTCATTCTATATATGCCTACTATTATAAAATGGATATCAATTCTTTATTTTCTCATAACTTTCATTTAGAGATGACAATGTTTAGAACCATATTGAAATCCTTACCTATGTGATGTCAACCATGTGTATACAATCTCCATTTCTCATAACAATATAGTTAGATCCTTTCCATATGCATTCTAATCTATAACAACATTAGTTTTCTCTATTTTCTGAATTATCTTAGTGCATTGTTTCCAAAACAACATTACATAGTATCTCATTCTTTCTTTGTACAATGATAAGGTACAAGGTACAATGTTACCTTATTTAATATGCAAGCTACTCCCTATTGGTTGTAACATCTTTCAATTAGGAACAATCTACATCATTTGATTTCATATACATTTCTTATAACAGTGTTGCTATTACTCTAGTGTGTCTTCTTTTATTTCCTACATATCATACTTTAGAATTTGTTGACATCTCTTTCTTGCACACAATCAAATCTGAATCCCCATGTTAGGGTGATGGATTCAATCAGAAAATCCATGTCTGCATGTAAATGTCATATGGGATGACATTTATGTATGAATGTGGGTTTGCTGGTTGGATTTATGACCTATCATGTGGATGCTCTACTTTCCTCAATAGCGATCCCTTTCTAATGTAGGATAACAACTATATGAAGTAAAAGGTTTCATAAAACTATGTCCCTTTGATACTTTATTTAGTTATTGCAGATGTATACCTTGTTATTGCATTGATGTTTATATAATTGATATGCAGTTCTAAAAGTGTGATTGTAGCATGTTGTTTTAGGGATTTATGCATTGTTTAGATCCAATCTTGGATCTAACTACTCTCTCTCTCTATGATTACAGGATAAAACCAAAAGAAGATTTTAGGATGAAAACAAGGTAGAAGACATGAAGACTAGTTATCAGAATGCAAAAAGACCTCTCCAAGGCAATGCTCAGATCCCTAAATCCTATAATTCTCTTTTATTACTTTCAGCATTGTACATCTTCTATATGTTTGCAATTGAAATATGTAACCTATGAAGGAATACTTGCTTATTACATTCATTTTGGATGCTCAATGTAATTATCTATTTATGAAATTGAAAATTTTAAATCTAATTAATACATAGAACTTTATCAAAGTTATCATGAATGCAAAAGAAAAGTATTTTGTATTCAATATCTAAATAATAATGTTGAATAAATGTACCTTTATGAAATCCTTCTGGTGTTTATAGTTACTATGTTGCATGTGTACTTTCTCTTCTGAATTTAAGCAAATTCTACACTTAGGACAACAACTATAAAATTCATAATCCAATGTAAGATAACAATCAATCTATCAATTTAGTGTGAAAATAAAATGATAGCAGTATGAGATTTACTCTTGAAACTAGACTTTGTCATCTTACCTTTTTGAGAATTCTTGCATATGATATGCTCGGGTTTAGTCATGCTCGGTAGCCTCTGACTTTTATTTTATTGTTTATCTTTACATGTTGTCAAAGTTCACATGACACAATATTTTGTACCACAACCATATGTCTTCATTTCTATCCATAAAATAAGTGGTGTTAATGTCATCAAGATAGAAAAGGTTACCTTTTGTCTGTTCACTAGTTCTGATCAACCTTCCAGATTCAATGAAGATCTTTGCCTTCTTATTTTCACATGCTACTCTGCGACCTGTATTTTTCAGCTATGAAACACTTAACAGATTATAATTTAGTCCTTTTACCCAGTAATAATTTTCACATTTTATAATGTTATATAACATTATGGTTCCTTTACCTTCAATTGGACAAGGTGTGTCATTACCCATTCTTACAAAACCACCATTATAGTATTCAAAAGTTTCAAAGTTTTCCTTATCACCGCTCATGTGGTGAGTGCAGCCACTATCTATGATCTAGACATCATTCTTTCTAACCTTAGATATGAGTGCAGATTCATACCTTTCTTCTTCTTCTACTGAGTCATCTTTCCTGGCTACAAATACCATCTCAATGTCTTCTTCAAATTCAGTGTCAGTGTCATTAGCTCTATTCTCAGCTAAGTAACAAGATTTCTTCCCTTAGTCCTATTAGTCTCAGGTATCTCTTTTGTTAGTTTTTCAGTTGCTTCGGTAATCTTTGTTATCACCTCTATAAAAAAATTTCTTATATGTTGTCATTACTTGTGTCATCTTTTCTTCTGTTAGGACATCTTGCAGCAAAGTGTCCAACATTTTTACAATTAAAACATACAAGTGGTAATTTACCTTTGCCTCTCTGCAATCTTCTTTCCATTAGTGCTTCAATCTCATCAAGATCTTGATCATCATTGTCACTTTCACTATCATTTCTAAAAGAGTGTCTATGACTTGATTTACTTATTTTCAAAGAATATTTGAATGAAGACTCTATATATAGTAAGACACTATTATCAAGGTTATTCATCTCAAATGAAATCAGTCTACCAATCAGACTATCTAGAGTAATTGTATTGTTTGCAACTGCTCTCATTTCTTGTATAGCAGAAACTCTAATAGTATATACACGTAGTAAGGTTCTTAAAATTTTACTTACCACTATCTCCTCCTCAAGTACACCTCCAACTCCTCAGATAACATTGACTACCTCTTTGATTCTACAGCTATGCTGAGTGTTTTTTTCTCCTTTCATCCTTAAGTCATCAAACCTCCCTTTTAGGCTTTCTACCTTGGCTCTTAGTACGTTAGCATCTCCTCCATGTACCAACTTCAACTTATCCCACATTTCTTTAGCAGAGGTGCAGGTTTTGAAATCTTCGAACTCAGCATCGGAGAGTGAGGAAGCAAGTTCTATCATCATGCAATTATGCTCATGATTTTCTCTTAATTTATCAAGAGTGTGAGGTCTTGTAGGTAACACATTCAGTATCAAGGTGTTGAGTAACATCATTACCAATACCTGATAAGTGGAGTCTTATTATTTTTTTCCATGATGCAAAGTTGTCTTTGTTCAACTTGGGCACATCTCGTCTGTTCATCTTGTGATATTTTTCTTGAGTTGTTAAACTACCTTTCTAAGCACACAAGCTCTGATATCAATTGTTAGTAATAACTGAGAGGGGGGGTGAATTAGTGGCCTAAAAAATATTCCAATTAATCAACCTAAAAACTTAGTACCACAATATTAAGCCTCTAGTTATCTTCATTCCTATAAGATGAATGCCTTCAAATATACTTATCAAATTACTACTGCTCGAAATGCTCTGTTAAACCTTATTATTTTAGTTTACCGAACTGCAGTCTTTCATTTACCGAAAAATAGTAAATTACTTAGAGTATACAGATCAATCTAGATTAGTTATGTGTAATGCCAAACACTAAAGTAATGACTCGTAAACACATTGACACATGAATTTTTAACGTGGAAACCCTGTTATGGTAAAAACCACTTGGGACTGGTAACCCAAACTTTTCACTCTTCTGAAGTGAGCTCAGTGAAGAGCCAACCCTATTAAAGGTTACAAACACACTATTAGGTGTGACCTTGAAAGAGGATTTAGTAGAATATTTTTTCACTTGATATATGTCATCTCTACGCTACCTTCTATAAAAAAACCTAGTGTATTTTGTCAAATGGTATCTGACATCTCATGCTATCTGTTAGAATAGTCCCAAAGGATAACTGAGAGGGGAGGGTGAATCAGTTATCAATAAATTTAATTCTTTTTCTTCCTTAACTTCAGAATACAACAAAGTAAATGCTTAATCAGATAACACAGTACATAACACATAATTTGATTATGGGGAAACCAAATGGTAAAAACCCCGGTGGGAATTAGCACCCACAATGAACTATACTTGTTTATAGTAATCCCTATTAGAAGATATTTCAACCCTATTATGAGTTGTACTTTACAATGCAATAAGTATAGTGACATGGTTAAGGGTCAGACCCTATTAGGATTCTTTTACAAATAACCCTGTTAGGGGTGGTGGACTCACTGTCCAAAAGCTCACTTCTTAATGGTGAAGGCTATAACCTTTTTTATAACAGATATGCACTATATCTGATGATGAACTATAGAGTAGACCTGCTGTCTTGATCAGTTCTAGTGTATTACAATATTTTACTTCTTCTTCACATAGACTCTTGATGAATGAACCACATCTTATATTCTGCTCTATACATCTTCTGTCTCTTTTCATATCATTCACCCTTAGTGTATCACAATTGACTTGCTAGAAGTATCTTTCTCAAAGTTTGAGATCATGGGACCTGTAAGACAACTCTTCATAACATCCTTGCCAGCTCTACTAAGCACACAAGCATAATTATAACCACGTAAGTATAAACTGAATAGAAACGACACTTCACTAAGTCGGCCTCACCAAATTAACTCTAACTTTTCCATCTTCTTGAAACACGTTTGGCGCCTTTAGATAACTATCATCAACTCATAACTAATAATGAATATACAAATGCATATCCTGAAGATAGGTGAAACTCAAGAAACATGTTACATACGTCGGCTCTAAATAGTTACTCTTCCAGAATTATAACTACCAATAAAAAAACTACACAACTTGACTGAAACATCATATATGGATCTGCGTGAATGAACATAACATAATAAATATGTCAACAACATGTAGATCACCACGCAAGTCTTCATGTCATCATTCTGATAAGTACATACAGAATTACTACTGTGTATTATATTTTGTCATCAATGACAAACATACAATCAATCAACTAAACAGAATCAAATCTCCAACAATCCCCCCCTTTGACATTGATGGCAACATAAGATATCAAAAAACATCTTCTGTTCATGGTGTCCTCTCTCTTTTACAATCTTCTCAATATTCTCGTCAAATATTTCTCTATACTGCTACAATCCCTCTAACTATGCTTTTGTTCCATGTATATACTCTCCCAGAGTATATGATCCCCCTTAGTACATACTCCCCCTTTGACATCAATGGAAAAGGGTGCCATAGATCTTTAGGCATAGGTACTACTCCAGAAGTAGAGTAGACAACCATTCATCAGTCACTTAATGATTGATGTTCTTGCTGCTTCTTCTAAACAGACTTAGGAGAGGGAATTACTCCCAACTTTTCCCTGAGATACTCAAAAATATCCTTTGATAAGGGCTTTGTGAAAATATCTGCCAACTATTCTTTGGTGCTCACATAGTCCAATTTCACTTCTTTGTCTGCAACCTTTTCTCTTAAAAAATGGTACTTGATCTCTATGTGTTTTGTCTTTGTGTGCATCACAGGGTTCTTAGACATGTTGATAGTGCTAGTATTATCACAGTGAATAACAATAGGATAATCAACCTCAATGCCAAAGTCTTTAACCATCTACTTGATCCAAACCATGGTTGAACAATTCAGTGCTGCTACAACATATTCAGCTTCTGCTATTGATTGAGAAATATAGTTATGCTTCTTTCTTATCCAAGAAACCAATCTGTCTCCAAGAAATACTGCTCCTCTTGAAGTGCTCTTCCTGTCATCAATACAACCTGCCCAATCTGCATCTGTATACACATGAAGTTTTACATTCTCTGATTTAGGATACCATAAACCATAGTCTATAGTTCCCTTTAGATATTTGAATATCCTCTTGATTTCCATTAAGTGATTCTGCTTGGGTTCAGCTACAAATCTTCCAACAATGCCAACTACATTAGATATGTTAGGTCTAGATTGAGTTAGATAAATGAGTTTACCAATTATAGATTTGTATAATGTCTTATCAACTGTTGTGGAATCATCATCTTTTGAAAGCTTGCTTCCTTTTATCATTGGAGTGCATATTGGCTTACAGTCTTCCATCTGGAAGGTCTTCAGTATTTCCTTCACATATTTTGATTGATTAATGAATATACTTTTATATGTTTGCTTTACATTCAGTCCCAAAAAGTATTTTATATTACCAATCATGCTCATTTCAAATTCATTCTGAATTTCTTTTGCAAATTATGTACTGAGCTTGTCATTACCTTCGCAGATAATGTCATCAACAAATATGGCAACTAATAATAATCCATCAGGTGTCTCTCTTGTGAATAGGTTATAATCTGCTGCTCCTTTCTTGAATCCAATCTTGGTAAGATAACTATCAAGTCTCTCATACCAAGCTCTTGGGGCCTGTTTAAGACCATAGATTGCTTTCTTCAATCTGCATACCATGTCTGGTTCATCTGAAAGATTAAATCCTTCAGGTTGTTCTATGTAGACTTGTTCATTCAAGTCACCATTCAGAAAAGATAATTTTACATCCATTTGATAAACTTTAAAGTCTTTGAATGTTGCATATGCCAAAAATAATTTAATGGCTTCCAGTCTACTCATAGGGGAAAATGTATTAGTGTAGTCTATTCCTTCCCTCTTTGCATATCCTTTACATACCAATCTTTCTTTGTTTCTTACTACTGTACCTTCTTCATTCATCTTGTTTTTGAATACCCACTTAGTTCTAATCACATTTTTGTCAATGGGTCTAGGGACCAATTCCCATGTATCATTTTTAATTATTTGATCTAATTCTTCTTTCATTTCATTCTTCCAATCAAAATCATTACAAGCATCTTCAACACTTAAAGGTTCAATCTGTGAAGGTAAACATACATGTTCATCCATTGCTAGATTTTTTGCTTTTGATCTGGTTAAAACACTGCTACTCTGATCTCCAATGATATCATCTTTAGAGTGGTATCTAGATGTGAATTTTGGAACCTTAGGTGTGACTTCTTCTTCTGTAATCTGTGATTCTTCTCTGCTTGATTCAGGGTCATTGCATGA
>MU228320.1:1410304-1459871 GCA_018584345.1 Thuja plicata | reverse complement strand
TGAACCATAAACTTCTCATCAATTTTTACATGAGTACTTTCAATTACCTTTTTCAATCTCAGATTAAAACATCTATATGCTTTTCTTTTTGTAGAGTAACCAAAGAAAATACCTTCATCACTTCTGGAATCAAAATTACAAACACCATCATCTCTCTTGATGTAGCACTTGCTGCCAAAGATTTTGAAATACTTTACTGTAGGTACATTACCAAACCAAAGTTCATAGGGTGTCTTATCTGTACCTGGCCTCAATTGAGTTCTGTTGATAGTATAGACTGTTGTATTCACTGCATCTCTCCAATATGTGTGCACAACTTTTCCTTCAATCATCATAGTATGCATTGTATCAAGTATAATCTTGTTCCTCCTTTCTACTATCCCATTCTACTGAGGGGTTCTAAGTGCACTCAGTTGTCTTTTAATTCCATGTTCTTCACAATAGTCATAAAACTTATTAGAGGTGAACTCTCCTCCTCTATCTGATCTCAGACATTTTAGTTTTAATCCGGATTCATTATCAACCTTAGCTTTTAATATTTTGAACTTCTCAAAGGCTTTAGATTTCTCCTTTAAGAACGCAACCCACATCATCCTAGAAAAATCATCAACAAAAAAAATGAAATACCTTTCTCTGTAGTATGATCTTGTTTGGGTAGGACCACACAAATTTGTATGCACTAGGTCCAATTTTTTTTTAGCTGAGTTCCGCTTTCTTCTAAAGGAACTCCTTACATGCTTTTCCACAACACATTCCCTGCATATTGTGTCAACTGGTCTTGAAATACTAGGAAGGTGTCTGACTGCCTTGACATTACTTATCTTTACTATGTTATCAAAATTGATATGACATAGTCTCTTGTGACATAACCAACTGTCATCTACTTTTGCAACAAAACAACTTACATTAGAATTGAGCTGAAAAACATTACCCTTTGTTTTGGAGCCTGATGCATTCATGTCTCCATCCTTGTTGTTAATGATGCACTTGTTGTCTTTAAACTCCAAATGATAACCTTTTTCAAGTAGTTGTCCAACACTTAGTAAGTTATGATGTAATCCATCAACATATAGAACATCATCTGTCTTATTCTTTCCATCCATAGTGATAGAACCCCTACCTATGATAGGTTTAGGAGTGTTATCTACAAATCTAACCATACCACCTTTGTATTTGTCTAAATGAACAAATATTTTTTTTTCACATGTCATATGATGAGAGCATCCACTGTCAATGATCCAATCAGTCCTGATATCTTCTTTGGAAATTAAGGCTAACTCTTGTTCTTCCTTTTTCATCTGCAATGTCTATTTCCTCGAGCAACCTTTCCATGTCTCTAAGGGCAACAAATCCAATTTCATCTTCTCCTAAATCTTCATCAGTTACACCTTCTTAAGCATGATAACATTCCTTCTTATATTTGGGTTTGTAATCAGATTTGAACTACTTGACTCTTGTGGGACACTTAGATGCAAAGTGACCAATCTTGTTACATGAAAAGCATTTGAATGGAAGTTGTCCTTCATATTTTCCTTTTCCTTTCTTTTCTCTTTTAGAGATCATAGCAATGATTTCTTCTAGTTCTTCATCAGCTTCTTCTTTCTCATTATGACTGGAGATGTGTAAGGATTTCTTACCATGGACTGAGGCTTTGAAATTTGTTTCACTTTTAGGTTCAGTCTTCAATCTTGATATCTCATATGTAGAGATTTTGCTGATCAAAGTCTCTCTCTTGAAGTCTTGTGAGAATTGCATGGTTTCCTCTAGAATATTTATCTTGTTTTCATAGTCTAATGTTAAAGTAGTTAGAAACTTATCTATTATATCTTCTTCTGATATTTCTCCACCATTGTTTCTGATTTCAGAGACTGCTTCATTTATCCTTTGATTGTAAGCTCTAATGTTCTCTTCAGGTAACATCTCAAGACTATTGTATTTATTTTTTCATGTCTTCCTACATGAATTCATTTCTTAAATATCTCCTTCAAACATATCTTCTAAATACTTCCGTATGGTATATGCTCTGTCAATTTTCTTGATCTCAGAAAATTCACTATCAGATAAGGCGCTGATTAGGGATTCTTTAGCAATTACATTATTGGTAAATGTTTCCTTTTGTCTATTAGTAACATCATCCTTTGCAAGTTCTTTCAGAGATGGAATTACAACTTCTTGTGTAGCAATTTCAAAGATCTCAAAGCCAACACACTGTAGATGTGTTATCATTTTGTTTTTCCAATCTAGATAATTTTATCCATCAAACTTAGGGCTTTAATTTTTGAAGTAAGACATTTGATCTACCTTAAGTTGTTAGGCTTCTTCTCCAAGGCACTTGGCTCTGATACCAATTTTTAGAATAGTACCGAAGGATAACTGAGAGGGGGGGAGCGAATCAATTATCAGTAACTTTAATTCTTTTTCTTCCTTAACTTCAAAATACAACAAAGTAAATGCTTAATCAGATAACGCAATACACAACACACAATATGATTACGGGGAAACCAAATAGTAAAAACCCCGGTGGGAATTAGCACCCACAATGAACTATACTTGTTTATAGTAATCCCTGTTAGAAGATATTTCAACCCTGTTAGGAGTTGTACTTTACAATGCAATAAGTATAGTGACCTGGTTAAGGGTTAGACCCTATTAAGATTTTTTTACAAATAACCCTGTTAGGGGTGGTGGACTCACTGTCCAAAAGCTCACTTCTTAATGGTGAAGGCTACAACCTTATGTATAACAGATATGCACTATATCTGATGATGAACTATAGAGTAGACCTGTTGTCTTGATCAGTTCCAGTGTATTACAATCTTTCACTTTTTCTTCACATAGACTCTTGATGAATGAACCACATCTTATATTCTGCTCTGTACATCTTCTGTCTCTTTTTGTATCATTCACCCTTAGTGTATCACAATTGACTTTCTATAAGTATCTTTATCAAAGTTTGAGATCATGAGACCTATAAGACAACTCTTCATAACATCCTTGTCAGCTCTACTAAGCACAAAAGCATAATTACAACCGCGCAAGTATAAACTGAATAGACGCAACACTTCACTAAGTTGGCCTAACCAAATTAACTCTAAATTTGTCATCTTCTTGAAACACGTTTGGCACCTTTAGATAACTATCATCAACTCATAACTAATCATGAATATACACATGCATATCTTAAAGATAGGTGCAACTCAAGAAACATGTTACATATGTCAGCTCTGAACAGATACTCTTCCAGAACTGTAACTGCCAATAATAGAATTACACAACTTGACTGAAACATCATATCTAGATCTATGTGAATGAACATAACATAATAAACATGTCAACAACATGTAGCTAACCAAGAAAGTCTTTATGTCATCATTTTGATAAGTACATACAGAATTAGTACTGTGTATTATATGTTGTCATCAATGACAAACATACAATCAATCAACTGAACAGAATCAAATCTCCAACACTATCTTCATGATCAAACTATTTGATACTGCTTGCGATGTATCTCAATATAGAAAGGATCTTTAAATCTTGCTTGGTTAAGAGACTTTCTATATCAATTGTTAAACTGAAATAGTAAATGATCTGTTCATACATACAATTTAGACTTGTAGATTTTCATATCTATTGTAAGCTCTTTCTGATCAATATATCTTTTCAATACCTTTGCTCCACTTTTTTCTTGGTGATGCTTTGTTCCTCTGTTGCTCGATGTCCACAAAAATCTTTAGCTCTTTTCTCAGCTTGATTGATCAAGACTGCATGAAGTTGTTCTTCATCAGTTTCTCTTCAGCATCCTCTTTTCTATTCACTCCTTTTTTTTATTCATAATGAATTAAGTTGTCTATGTATAGACACGATATCATCATTTCTAGGTTCTTGACTTTGTTGATCTTGGCGTGATCCACAATTCTCGCCAATCTGATTTAAAGCATAACTCATGTTTTATCTCGTAGAAATCTTCTTGCCAACAAGACAAAACAACTTTAAATCCTTTACTTATCTCTGTCTTTATCTTGTCAATGAAAACAATGATAACTACCAAATAAGTCTATATTTAGCTCTGCTAGCTAGATATTTTGTCATTTCTGAACTTCAGTTAACTTCATTGTTTAAACTCTTGTTAGCTTCTGTCAACACTTCAATTCTCCTTGCAATTCTTCGTCAGGGTTTTCTGTCCATCGGGTATGCTTTTGATTCTTCTTGTTGGTAATTCTCGTCGGGTTCTTTGCTCAGGTATCACTGTGACTTAACTTTTGGTGATCTTTGTCCATCGGGTTCCACTAGCCGTTAGTATTTGTAAACACTTAGTGAATGCTTGAATTTTATGCATTACTAAAACCATAATCTTTATCTCTCAGATTCTCTGAATTCTTTGACACTTTGAATATAACCGATTAGATTATATCAAGTTGACATCAATGACAATACAATCCATTAACTATTTTAATGTCTTGCATTATCTTTCTACATTTCGGTGATCAACTTAACATCTTGAAACATTCAATCAGTTACATGTCATCACTATAGTTGGCACTAGATCGCCAGATAAAGTTAAAGTCAGCCAATGCATCTCGAGATTCAGCGTAGGTCATTGATAGAGAGTTGATAAAGGTTGGATCTTGTGGTTGTCTCTTAATCTCGTAATATAACCAGAGTTAAAGCAAAGATTTAGCGACTTGGAGATACATAGGATTTCAAGCACCCAGTGTTAAAAATGAGTTAAGGCATAGGATAAGAAAAGAATCAGATTGACGGTCAGCGTGAAGCCTTTATCGTCCAAACTAAAACTAAATATTTTTCAAGGCATCATGCCTTTGTTCTATGTGGTAGTGGGGGAACCTATGTAAAGGGGTAATCTGTGATCAAGTTATTTTTCATCGGACGGTCAGAGCATTACCTTAAGGTAGAGATTCATATGTTTAATGATCAAGGCAATGCGCCTTTGTGACACCTGGAAGGTTGTTAGAACTTGGACCCATCAAGCGATAAGATAAAGGTCAAATAGGTATAAATCAATCCAACGGTAAGAGTGAAGCCTTAAAGTAGAAGATGCTCGAGATCTAACGATTGAGGGATTGTGCCATGATAACATTTGGCACTGCTAATGTCATGGGTCCCATATTTAAAAGGTAGTAAAGGCATCGTAAGTTGTAAGATCGGACGATAGGCGTAAATCCTCAATGACAAAGATGTAGGTTTTTATTCTTCAAGGCAATGCGCCATAATGACACATGTTTAGGTCCGAGCTTGAAGATAAGATAAAGATAAGGAAAAGATCAACGACTATATTTTAAAGTTTACTCAAGTATTTTTCTGAGTCATTGATACAGACATCCATGCCACATGTGACCGTTAGGATATGATATTTAAATATTCAAATATGAACTCAGGGCTTCATGGCGGTGGCAACGTGATGGGATATCTTCGAAGCATATCTGATCTTTTGAGATATTTCCTAAAGGAATTAATGGATAGAATTGATTGTTTTAGGATTTTCTGCATTGTATATGTAATATCCATTGTAACCCTAATTCTACCCTAACTAATCAGATGGATTGACTCCCAAGCCTGTGTACTAGGGGAGGTTGTATATAAGTGTTTTTAGAAGCTTTTATAACTAGGTGCGGAATATGTAAGATTTTTCAATGACATTTTCTATGTCCTCAAACTTTTCATGTGTCTATAATTCGCAGTCTTCCAAGGCTTAAGCAGGACTTTTTGTGGTATTTTTTCTACCCTCAGGTTCTCATATGTTTTGGGATTCTTTCTGAAGCACAATATACTAGCTGAGTATTGAAGAAGTTGTAAGTTATTCCAAGTTTTTTCTTTTGTTTCTTCATATTTGTGTCCTATTGTGGATGATTTGATAAGGCTAATCTTGTGAATTTTGTTCATCCCTTGTTATCTTTGTCTCATTCTTATGCCTATTTTATGGAGTGGATGTTTGTTTACAGGTCATAGTCTGTGTCTATCTCCTTGGATATGCTATTTTTTATAAAATCTTCTCTTTCCTTGAATAGCCTCTTTTCAACTCAGACCTCTCTATGAATTTTTTTTTGCAAACCTATCTAGGAAGTTATACTTTTCTTAATTTAGGAATTTCATGCTAGTTCTTGGTCATTATATTTTGATTCATGTCACTTTTGGTGCATCACCTTGTAGGTTAAAATTTTCTTTATTTTCCTTTCAGTTCTCCTTCTTCTCTTTTCCTCCGATGTTTACTTTTCATGTTTAAAGAGCAAAAAATAGATGATTATCCAAGAGGAACCGGCCTAGAATCCAATAGGTTTCACTTCAGTTAGCATAGGTCCCACAACCTGGAAGTGATTCCCACGTTATACCAGATCATTAGGCTCAAGCACTTAATAGGGTGCAAATTTGGTGTATAACAATTACCAGTGACCTTGTTATGCAGTTTGGTTCAAATATAACTCTTTTCTTGGTTGTAAATAACTTGAGTTTAAAAGAAGTTCCTTTAATTGAAGTCAAGATCTATTATGGTCCTATTAAATAAGGTAGAATGTTATATTTATTCAAATTTGAATTACTTTTTCACTGATAAATCACTCCTTTTTCAAAAGATTTATTTTCAGGTCATTTAATACTAATATAATTAGTTTATTAAGTTGGGAAGTGAATCTTCTTTTTCAGTGGAAAAAATGTCTGCAATATTTCCTGGAAGCTCTTAAATGAAATTTATGTAATTATCCCAACATTTTCCAACTATAGGGCTATGACACTTGGTGGAAGCTTTCTATGGTAGACATGAGGTCATGAGTTCTAGTCTCCCTCTAGACTAACTGAAATCAAGGGGCACATTTTACTAGCATCACCAATCATGTTAAAAAGTTTACCCAATATACTATAGTTTATAGAAGAATATCCAATTCCTGTGACAAAAAATGAAGAGGCGGGAGACAAGACATCAATAGGGGCTTCATTGGTTGTACATGATATGCATTAGGCTAAAAATAAGGCTGAGGATGAGGATGATGTTTTTACTTATAAATTATTATCATCCAGTTCAAGAAGACCCCTACATCCACTCAGAAGCATTTGACAAAGAAGAAATTTGTCAAAATTGAACATGTAATTCTTATTCATATTGATATATCATATGACATATGACACTATGGTGTTTATTGATCTAATTCTTTTATATACAAAGAAAGGAAAATTTGTTTATGAGTTCTCTAAATTATGTTTATGAATTTTTTCTTGAGATTAGCTTACAATATATGTTTTATATTGGGAAAATTCACCAAGTTTTTTCCTAGTCCCCAATCCAACTCACACTTTAGGCCTTCTGATTTTTACTTGAGGAAAAGTCTTGGAACTATGTATACAAGCCTCTGATGTGACTTCCATTATACACACTAAAATCTCCATGACTTTGAATGAAAAAATTTAAAACTCTACAAATTTTTAAGGAATAACATGAATACATGTCACCTTCGCAGTAGATTTTTCTTCCCTCTGAGCTTCTTGAAGTGCTCATCTCTTATCTTTTGAATTTCTCTCCTTCGGATGCTTTTTATTTGAATCATCTTCTCCTCCTGAACCCAAACATTTAGGATTTTCTCAGCCCTAATTCTATGCTATGGCTGAACGAATGAGGAAGCCCTAAACCATTTATGATCCTAGGTGTCAGGGACTGAGATAACAACATCATTTTTGGTGCACCACAATTCCTAATTTCTCCTAGATTTGAACCTCTTTTTGCAAGTATTTTCAAACCAAATAGAATGAGACCATTTCACATGATGTGCCTCCTTAATCCTGGATCAGGATTATACATTTTTTAGTGGGATAAAATTATTTTCGTGCTCTAACTTTATTTTGGAAAAGTTAAAATCAAAAAATAAATTAATAAAATAAATAAAAAATAAAAAAAGAGAAGAGAAAGTTAAGGCAATAAAAAATTGTCTTAAAATACCTCATCTTGTAGTAGTGACTCCATGATCCATTATCGGGATAAAAGATAACATAAGAGAGCACATGGAGAAAAATATCACAAAATAACTATAAATTAAAAATTGTCAATAAGAAATTGTACCAAAAGAAAATTGTTTAAAAGATCATAATGCACCAAAGCTCATAAAGAAAATTTGACAACATCTTCACAAGGTGATTATTTGATCTGTCAAAATGAGTTATCATTTTTAACCAACATTTTTTGGTACATAATCTAAATTAATATCTCCTTTTGATTATGATAATAATATCTCTAAATTAATGGTATTTATCAATGAATTTTGATCAAATCACCTAAAAGTCAGATTTCTAGCATGAGACAGGTGTAGATGGATTTCTCATGTAATATAAAGCCTATTGGAAAACAAGCGTTACTGGTGAGATGAGACTAGTAAGTTATGTATTAGTCTATGATTATATAAACAAATGTTATAATTATAAAGGAGCAATAATAATTTATTTAGTCATTTTTCTTTGGGTGACTAATTATTAGTGACTAACTATTAGTCATTTATTTGGTCCTTTATTTAGTCATTTTTGTTTAGGTGACTAATTATTTAGTCATTTATTTGGTAGTTTAATTGTTCATTTATTTAGTCACTTGTATTTAATCATTTATTTGGTAGTTTATTTAGTCATTTATTTAGAAGTTTATTTGGTAGTTTATTTAGTCATTTATTTAGTAGTTTATTTAGTCATCTATACTTGGCAATTAGTATAATATGATCAATTTTAGTCACGTGACCAAAATTTTTAGTGGTGTGACTAAACATTTTAGCCACATAGTCACATATTTTCCAAAATGTACTATTGTGGATCGATTGTTGTCAATTGTATAGCGTCATTATTAAATACATTCTTAATTTCATAGGGTCGTAACTAGCAAGTAGTCAACTTGTCTTTATTGGCATGGAAGAGAGTCATTTAATAGAGCCCAGTCACAAGGAACAAACTTTTTGGATTTGATGTGAGAGTCATGCCACTTCTTCCTTTGTAGTTGAACTATCACTTTGTTCTGCAGGGCAGATTTCCTCATCTCATCAAGTGCATTAAGATGTAAAAGTGTGACACATTGTGCTGCAAGAAGATCAATGTTAAGCTCCAAGGCTGTGCAAAGAGTTTTATGCTCAAATTCAATATGCATCATGGCTAAATTTTCATACAACAACTCAAAGGGGGTGAATATTGTTCTAATTTTACAATTAGTTCTATAATCCTAAACATCCTTAGGGAGTCTTCTACTCCAGTCTTTATTGTGCAGCTGAACTGTTTTAGTGAGGATAGACTCAATCTCCCTGTTAGTTATCTCAGTATGTCCATTTTCCTGAGGGTGATATGGACTAGACTTACGGTGCTTGATATTATACTCATTCATCAAGGTAGTAATCAAATTAGATGTAAATTGTGCTCCTTGGTTTGTTACCAATTCCTGTGGAACTCCATACCTAGTGAATATTTCTTCATATAAGAATTTGGCAACCCTATTGTCTCGAGCATGCTTCATGGCCCGTACTTCCACCCATTTTGTAACATAGTATGTGCACACCAAAATGTAAGAATTATTATTTGATGGGGGATAAATTGGCCCCACAAAATCCAACCCCCATTTATCAAAAGATGTGACTACCACCCGTGGGCACAAAGGCATTTCCTCCAACTTGGTAGGTCTACCCATTCTCTGAACCCTGTCACATTTTCTGGTATAGTATGTTACGTCCTTGTGTAATGTAGGCCAGTGTTACCATGTCGTCAGCACTTTCATGGTTGTCCACTTTGCTACAAAATGACCTCCACATGGTTCGTCATGGCATACATGAAGGATATCATATGTTTCATCCTCTCACACACATCTTCTCATAACTTGATTACAGCCAATGTAAAATAGACAATTTGCAATCTAAGAAAAGGTGAATTTTTTCTTGACTAGGAGCTTCTTTTCCTTTGATGAAATGTTGGGAGGTATCTTGTTAGAGGCTAAATAGTTTGCAATTTCAGCATACCATAGAATTTTAGCTGAGATAGAGAACAAATGATCATCTAGAAAGCTATCAGTAATGACTTTGGAATCATCAGCATTTTGTAGTCTAGACAAGAAATCAATGACCACATTAGCCTTGCCTAGTTTATCTATTATGATGATGTCAAATTCTTGCATCAACAAAAGCCATTGTGCTAACCTTCCAGTTAATGCAGGCTTGTTCTCCAAATACCTAATGGTTGCATGATCAGTATGGACAAATATTTGATACATTTTTATATAATGACAAAATTTGTTAAGGGCATAGATTACAACTAGCAGCTCATTTTCAGTGATAGTATAGTTTAATTCAGGTCCCTGCAGATTCTTACTGATGAAATATATAGAATTTTTTATAGTACCATCCTTTTTTTCCTAATACGGCTCCAACAACATAGTCAGAGGCATTATTGTGTATATGGAATGGTAATGATAGATTTGGACCTCTTAAAATAGGTGCTTGAGTGAGAACAAATTTGAGTTGTAGGAAGGATTCTATTGGAAATGAGATAAGTAACTAAGAGGGGAGGGGTGAATCAGTTACTTCAAAACAAATCCTTGTCCCTTAGATGTCTAAATACTTTAATATTGTTACTTAGGTGTTCCTTCTGTAACTCGGGTGTCAAAGCAATCTTTAATGCAATTATACTTTAAGTGATTAAGTGCAAAAACATAAAACGTAAAACAAGTAACAAGTACACATATGACATCAAGATTTAAGATGGAGACCCAATATGGGAAAAACCACCAATGTAACTAGTTACTTTTTTTCACTCTTCTGAAGTGAGCCCTATTAGGATCCAACCTTGTTAAAGGTTACAATAACACACTGTTAGGTGTGACCTTGTTAAAGGATTTAATCACCCTATGAGGAGTCACCTTGTTAGAGGTCTTCGACACTTTAATCTAGAAATGCTACCTTGTGAGAGGATTTATGAAAGATTATTAAGTCTACTCTGTTAAGAGATATTGATCACTGCTACAATTGTTAGAAAGTAACAATGGATTGACTTGTATGTGTAAGCAATTGTCTTTGTTGATTCAAATCTCTACTTGATTGTATATGGATCCTTGTTGATCAGATATTATATTGTAGCTTCGAGTGTTATGTACTTAATCAGAATCCCATCTGATTTCACCTTCAATCTTGATGTCATAGAATTCATTCTACTGCCTTTACTTTCGCTTTCACACATTTTGTAACAACAACACCATTCCTTCAATCCAAACTTGACCTTTCATAAATACATGATAAGCCATGTCAAGTCAGCTTGAATAAACTCTAAATGATAAATCATACTATAGTCGGCCTCATATAACTATTTAATCACATAATATAAATCACTGTTAGTCGGCTGCAACTGAATGCTCAACCAAGACTGAAATGCTCGAGTGAAATCGGTCAACACTAAACTTCTTCAATGCCCGACCTCAACTCATTCTGTTTACCAATTGTGCTCGGTTTGAATGTAGACATTAGTGTAAAACCACTACATAAGTGTAAGTACATGTGTAACATCAATGAAAATACACAATTGAATAATTGTCTTCAACAATCTCCCTCTTTGGCATTGATGGCAACACATCATGTCATAATACAAAGAATTGTGGAGCAACATAAATTCTCTTTAATGTCTTTAGCTTCATTCTGATTCTCGCTCTGACAATGTCCTTAGTTTCATTTTGATTCTCCCTCTGAAGATGGCCTTAGCTTCATTCTGATTCTTATGTATTATATAAAACTCTCCCTCTTTGATAATAGATGCCAAAGACTCTAATTTCATAAGTACTATTTCTCTTTGAATTTGTAATGTACCTTTATGTATTGATTCATCTGCAATGGGCTCTGATATATCTGCATCAACTGGAATATTTTCACTGTTGCTCGGGTTGATGCATCACTAAACTATATTTTTGTGATCTTCAGGTAGGGGAAGTACCCCTAGTTTTTATCTTAGATAAAAGAATGCATCTTTAGGTAAGGGTTTGGTGAATATGTCTACAACTTGTTCTTTGGTGTTTACATATTCCAACCTTACTTCACTATTTTGTACTAATTCTCTCAAGAAATGATATTTTATTTCTATATGCTTGGTTTTGGTGTGCATCGCAAGATTCTTTGAGATGTTAATGACACTGGTGTTGTCACAGTAGATAATAACTGGTTCTTTTATCTCTTCCTTCATTCTTGACAACAACTGCTTGATCCATATGATGTTAGAATAGTTTACTACTATAGCAACATATTCTGCCTCTACTGTAGACTGAGAAATACAATTCTATTTCTTGCTAGTCCAAGACACTAACCTTTTTCAAATAAAGAAAGCTCCACCACTGGTGCTCTTCCTATCATCAACACTTCCAACCCAATCAACATCAGTGAATGCTTTTAAATCAAATTTTCCACCTTTCTTATACCATAAACCATAGTCTTCAGTACCTTTTAGATATCTCATAATTCTTTTGATTGCCATTAAATGATTGTCTCTAGGATTAGCTGAAAATATTGCAACAATACCAACTGTCAATGCTATATTAGGTATGGTGTGCACAATATATTGCAATTTTCCAATCATAGATCTGTAATTGATCTGATCTACCTCTTTTGAATCATTATTCTTAGATAGTTTCTGTCTAGTACACATGGGTGCTCCAACAGGTTTGGAATCTTCCATACCAAGTTTCTTGAGTATCTCCTTTATATATTTTGATTGAGTAATGTCGATACCATCCTTCATTTGATGTACTTTTAAACCAACAAAAAAATTGATCTCACCAAACATAGACATTTCAAATTCTTTGCTCATAGCTAAAGAGAATGCTTTGCATAGGTTATCATAACCAGTGAATAATATGTCATCAACAAATATCTCTGCTAACAATATCTTGTTATGTGGTCCTTCTTTGATGTACAGGCTACTGTTATCATTGGTTCTCTGAAATCCAATGCTTATTAGATAGTGATGTAGTCTTTCATACTAGGCTCTTGGTGCTTGCTTTAGTCCATACAATTCTTTTTGTAGCTTGCAGACCATATTTCTTCTACTGGGATCAATAAAGCCTTCTGGTTGTTTAATGTAGACTTCCTCTTCTAGAATTCCATTCAAAAATGCACACTTCACATACATCTGATATACTTTGTATCCTTTATGTACAACATATGCCAGAAGAGTTCTGACTCCTTCAAGTCTTGCAACAGGAGCAAAAAAATTTCCATAGTCAATACCCTCTTCTTGAGCATATCCTTTACAAACTAGTCTGGCCTTGTTTCGAGAAACTTTCCCATTTTCATCCATCTTGTTTCTCAAAACCCACTTGGTTCCAATCACATTCTCATCCTTTGGCCTAGGTACAAGAGTCCAAGTTTTATTCTTCTCAATTTGCTCAATTTCTTCATTCATTGCTTCTATCCAAATTTCATCATTCAATGCATCTTTAACAATTATGAGTTCAAATTAACTTAGTAAGCATGTACCTTTTAGTTTCTTTCTTGTCATTATACCTTCTATCTAATCTCCAATTATTTTCTCAGGTGCATGATGCCTTTTCATGTATCTGGAAAGTACTGGAACCTTTAATCTAGATTCTGGACTTGATCCACTAGCTATGTCATTCTCAAACATTCTTTCATGTTCCTCTTTCTGACACTCGGGTCCCTGTGACTATGACTCAGGTCCATCTGTCTGAGAATCTGGTCCTTCATTCTCTGACTCAGGTCCCTTTGTCTGTGAATCGGATCCATCAATCTGTGACTCGGGTCCCTCTACTAGCAGTTCATGTGGCAAATTTTGCAACTTAGGTAGTACAATTTGTGTCAGTATATGTTGTCTCATCACCATTGGTTGAGTCATAGGTATAGTATCAGGTTCATGATATAAAAAGTTTCTATATTCTTTAGGCTCTTTATTTCTCTTCTCTTCACATTTTTCTACAAACTCATCAACCTTGACATGTACACTCTCTATGACTTTATGAGTATTAAGATTTAGACATTTGTATGCTTTTCTTTTACATGAGTGACCTAGGAATATACGTTCATCACTTTTTGAATCTAGTTTCCCATTTCTTGCCTCCTTCAAGATGTAGCATCTACTTCCAAATACTTTGAAATAATAAAAATTAGGTTTATAGCCATACCATAATTCAAAAGGTGTCTGGTTACTACCTTTCTTTAGTTCAACTCTATTCAAGGTGAACACTGTAGTACTAATGGCCTCTTTCCAATATTTGACAACAACATTCTTTTCGATCATTAAGTTTCTGGCACAATCCATAATGGACCTATTTATCCTTTCTGCTATTCCATTTTATTGTGGTGTACCAGGAGCAGATACCTATCTTTTGATTCCTCTTTCATTGCAGAATTCATTTAACTCATTAGAGATGAATTCTCCTCCTGTATCAAATCTTAGGCATTTTAGTTTCTTTCCTATTTCTTTTTCAACTCTTGCAAGATACTACTTGAATTTTTGTAAAGCTTATGATTTCTCTCTGAGAAACATGATAGTCATCATTCTGGAATGATCATCAAAAAACAGAATAAAATATTTTTCTCCAGTATAGTTTGTTGTTCTAATTGGTCCACATAGATCACTATGTACCAATTTCAATACTTCATCAGTATTGTAATTCTTTCTCTTGAAGCTAGTCTTTATCATCTTTCCAATTTGACATTGTTTGCATGTTGCTAACTCGAGTTTCTTCAAGATAGGAATACCTCTGACTCTTTTGTTCTTGCTTATGTTTACAAGATTCTCAAAGTTCACATGACACAACCTTTTATGCCATAACCAGCTTTCTTCTACTTGTGCAATAAAGCATGAACCTTTAGTGAGATCAAGATAGAATAAATTACCTTTTGTTTGCCTATCAGTTCCAACTATGTTCCCTTTACCGTCCAGGAGCTTGGCCTTAACATTCATGAATTCTACCTTGAAGCTAGTGTTGTTTAGTTGTGATACACTGAGTAGATTTATCCTTAATCCTTCAACCCAATAGGCATTGTCATATTTGATTCCTTCTTTCAAAACAATGCAACCTTTTCCTTTTATAGGGCAAGGTTCAATATTCCCAAAACTAACACTTCCACCATCATAGTGTTCAAGATGTTCAAAGTTTGTCTTATCACTAGTCATGTGATGAGAACAAGCATTGTTAGTTATCCAAGTATCATTTTTATTGATGTGTGAAAAAAGTGTAGTCTTTCATCTTCCTCATTTGACTCATCCTTTATGGAAATATAAACCATTTCTTCTTCTTCATCACTATCAGAATCCTTTGCAATATAACAATACTTCTTGCCTTTATCCTTATAGCTTTTGAGGTTATTGAAATATTTCTTACCTTTAAATTTTTTAAACTTCCTTTCATCCTTGTCTTCCTTGTTTGGACACTTTGCAGCAATGTGACCAACTTCATTGCATGAGAAACAAATCAATGGTATCTTTCCTCTGTATTTTCCTTTTGCAGCTCTTCTTGCAAGCAGTGCTTCAATGATGTCAAGATCTTCATCATCAGATTCATCATCATTGTCACTTTCAATTTTCTTTCCTTTAGAGTATCTATCCTTCTTACCAAGGTTCAATTTGGCTTTGAATGCAGACTCAAGATTGCTAGAGCCAGGAGCATAGTTGTCAAAATTGTCCAACTCAAAGGTAGTAAGTCTTCCCACTAATGTATCCAGAGTAATGTTTTTGTTGCACCTCATTTCTTGAATTTCTGAAACTCTAATAGCATAGATAGGAAGTAAAGTTCTGAGCACCTTGCTGACTACTATAGTATCTTCAATTAGTCCACCTATTTCTCTGATGGTACTTACAATATTTTTGATTCTTTCACTGTACTTTGTGATATCTTCTCCTTCTTTCATTTTCATCTGGTCAAATTTTCCTCTTAGACTTTCTTCTTTAGCTCTCTTTACATTTGCATCACCTCCATGAATGTCCTACAATTTCTTCCATATATCATAGGCTGTAGGGCAGTCCTTGACTTCATCAAATTCTGAGTGAAGAAGCTATGTCAATAATCATTATGTTATGAAGTTTATGTTCCATCATCTGTTCCATAGTCATAGTCCCTGTTGGTGCAACATATTTGGTCTCTAAGAATTTTAAACCATCATCTCCAATAGTAGATAGGTGTAGCTTCATCAATTCCTGCCATGCTAGGAAATTCTCTTTGTTTAGCTTTGGGATTTCCCTCCTGTAAGACATCTCTGATCTTTAGTTTAGGCCTTAAAACCTTTCCTAAAATCACTTGAAGCTCTGATACCAATTGTTGGAAATGAGATAAGTAACTGAGAGGGGAGGGGTGAATCAGTTACTTCAAAACAAATCCTTGTCCCTTAGATGTCTAAATACTTTAATACTGTTACTCGGGTATTCCTTCTGTAACTCGGGTGTCAAAGCAATCTTTAATGTAATTATACTTTAAGTGATTAAGTGCAGAAACATAAAACATAAAACATAAAACAAGTAATAGGTACACATATGACACCAAGATTTAACATGGAAACCCAATATGGGAAAAACCACCCATGTAACTAGTTACTATTTTTCACTCTTCTGAAGTGAGCCCTATTAGGATCCAACCCTGTTAAAGGTTACAATAACACACTGTTAGGTGTGACCTTGTTAAAGGATTTAATCAACCTATGAGGAGTGGCCTTATTAGAGGTCTTCAACACTTCAATCTGGAAATGCTACCTTGTGAGAGGATTTACAAAATACTATTAATTCTACTCTGTTAAGAGATTTTGATCACTACTACAATTATTAGAAAGTAACAATGGATTGACCTGCATGTGTAAGCAACTATCTTTGTTGATTCAGATATCTTCTTGATTGTAGTTGGATCCTTTTTGATAAGATATTCTATTGCAGCTCTGAGTGTTCTGTACTTAATCAGAATCCCATTTGATTTCCCATTTGATTTCGCCTTCACTCTTCATGTCACAGAATTCCACACTACTGCCTTTACTTTCGCTTTCACACTTTTTGTAACAACAACACCATTCATTAAATCCAAACTTGACCTTTCATAAATACATGATAAGCCCTGTCAAGTCGGCTTGAATAAAATCTAAATGAAAAATCATACTACAGTTGGCCTCATATAACTATTTAATCACATAATATAAATCATTGATAGTCGGCTGCAACTGAATGCCCGACCAAGATTGAAATGCCCGAGTGAACTCGGTCAACACTGAACTTCTTTAATGCCCGATCTCAACTCATTCTATTTACCAACTATGCTCGGTTTAAATGTAGACATTTGTGTAAAACCACTACATAAGTGTAAATACATGTGTAACATCAATGATAATACACAATTGAATAATTTTCTTCAGTAGATTCATCATAGGCTGAAGTCCATTGGAAGTTAGAGTATTTTGCAAGAAGAGAATACATTAAGTCATCCATCTTGTTGAAATATTTTATGAATCTCCTATAGTAGCCAACATTCCCTGAGAAATTTCTAACATCCTTCTACCTTGTTGGTCTGGGTAGGTTAAGGATAAATTTTATTTATGTAGGGTTGACTTGTATGTCATCTTCAGATATATAATGCCCTAGGACTCCTCCATCTTTCATCATCAATAAAATACTTCTCACTGTTCAAAGATAGGTTAAGTTCCTCACATATTTTCCAAATTTTTCCTAGATTGGCCAATGCTTCTTCATAAGTAACACCATATGTTGTGAAATCATCCATGTATATTTCCATGCAGTCATAAGAAATATCTGCAAAGATACTAATAATTGAGTTATGAAATTTTGTTGGTGCATTAAAAATCCCAAAGGGAAATATAGAGTGACATTGGTTCCCCAAGGATAGGTAAGATAGTTTTCTCTTTATTTTTAGGAAGAATTTGGATCTGGTTATACCCACTATACCCATCTAGGAATGTCAAATACTTCTTTCCTACTAGATAGTCCAAAACTTGATCAATGAAGGGAAAAGGAAAGTGGTATTTCTTGGTGGCATTATTGAGTTCCCTATAATCGACACACACCCTTAATTTACTCCCTTTCTTAGGAACTATCACTAAGGGAGAAACCCACTGGCTATCTGATATGGGGTATTTGAAACCAACATTGAGTAATTTTTGTAATTTAGTTTTAACTATTTCCCATAGAGAAGGCTTGGCTCTTCTTTGAAATCATCTAAAAAGTGGTTTATCCTCCTTGAGATATATCCTTTGGGTACATAAATTGGGATATAACCCCTTCATATCCCCATAATCCCATGAAAAGGCTTGTTTATGATCTTGGAGCAATTTGGCTAAAGATATTTGTTGCTACTGATTTAATTTATTGCTTAGGTTTAAGTAGTATCATGGGGCAACCTCAATATTCTTGGTTAGTTCAATCATGGAAGCTTCAATGAATGAGGTCATTTGTATTTCATGGGGAAGAAGGCTATGCTAAATTTTTTTGATTGCAGGAAGGTGGGATGACACTAACTCGGGATACAAAGGCTACAAGGAGATTTTCTGGGTAGAGGAACATCCAAAGGATTGTTCCCTCATTCCATAAATATTTTGCATGATGTTAGTGAGAAATGCATCCTCTTTCTAAAGCTGCATGAAAGGATCTATTCTTAGCATTATTTACTAAACTACTAAATTTACTTCCTTAGATTCTTCCCCTATATCTGGCCAGACAGGTGTGGCTAGTTCAGGATGGGGTTGAGCATATGGATACAAGGCTAGCTTCTTTGTAGTTAGACCATCATAAATGGTCATATCTCCTGAAAGATAACCAATATAGTGTTGGCAGTGCGTCAGCATCCCTCATGGGATTCATGACATGGTTTAACAACCTCATGTGTCTTCTATAAGTCTAGTGGTTATATCAGACATTGATAGGTCAATCTTTTGGTGTAACAACAATGCTAGCTTCTAACAAGTGGTATCAGATCTTGGTCATAGGTTTGAATCACACAAGACATGGTGAGTGGCGCTAGAAGGGGGATTGTTGGTAGTAATCCAGCATCCCTCATAGGCTTTGTGGCATGGTTTAATAGCCTCCAGTGTCTTCTATAAGTCTAGTGGTTGTATCGAGCATTGATAGGTTGATATTTTGGTGCAATGACAACCCTAACTTCTAACGTAGAGACATCTCTAGTAACTAACCATGGTCAGCCTAAAATGATGGGATATCCCCAAAGTGTGGCTTTAGGTTAAAGGATCATAAAATTTGTAGGGTATCATCAAGAGTCCAATGTCACAACTATACCTTTCACCATTCATTCAAGTTTAATTGTGGAACTGTCAGCAAGCTATATGACAGTAGGTGTATTCTGAATGTTTGAAATGCTAAGTTGATGCATAATATATTTAGTCATGATATTAATAGCTACACCCAAATCAAAAAGGGCATTTTTTTATTGATGTTCCATTAATAATGATCTCTACAATAGGACTTCTAGGGTTAGAATATGTGGGAACAACTACTTTTCCAAGCATAATGTCTGCTAGCTCTCCTATGACATGGACAATTTGGGGATCCTTTCTCTTTCTTCCATGATTTTTGAGGTAGGCTTCCTTGAGATCCTTCCCATAAATAGGTATATCTTTGATTGCTTGAAAGAGTGGAATTTTTACACAAACATGCTTGAGATGATCAATGATACCAAAAATTACTTCTTCAGTAGGTTTAGGGATTTCATCTTATATCCTTTGTGGAAAAGGTGGGCTTGATTGCTTGGGTGGATGAGTTGTATTAGATAGGCATGCTTGAATTGGAGTAGGAGCTACATTGGCTTGTTCGGGCCCATCAGATGATATTTTCATTATGATAGGGGAAGTTGGTGTAGGCAATGTAGTCCTGGATCGCAAATGGATATCATTGATATTAATGGCATAAGGACATTGAGTAGGATATGTTTAGTAAACAGGATGTTGTTGTGCATGAGGTCTATTATTAGGACTTGGATGAGGTTGAGCGGGTAGCTGAGTTGTCCTTGGAGGGTTATCATTAGATACAGGAGGTGGCATAAGTGCTTGTTGTTGTGGCTGAGGAGGTGGCTACAGGAATCCTGAGGGTTGATTTGGTCATTGATGACTTCCTCTCCATTTTGGATTCTACTACCAATTACCTTGTGGTAGTTTTCATGCCCCTTGGGGTTGCTTCCAACTCCCTTAGGGATTTTTCCATTGAGGATTTTGGTAATTGTGCCACGGAGGCTGGTGACTAGTCCAAGGATGAGGCTGATAATTCAAAGGAGGTTGACAATGATTATTATAAAAAGGACCACTAAACGATAAAGGTTATTTTTGCATACCTTGTCTTGGAGACCATGGCCTCCTTTTTGCAACAAAGAACACTTTCTCATTATCTCCTTCAATTGGTTTGAATTAAATAGGTTAGCAACCATCTTGCATCTACAGTATCACTTCTTTTGTCTACAATGAGGATAAAATTATGCTAAAAGAGCCTCATCTTCCTCATGTTTGTTCTTTTCTTGCATGGTGTCCAACTATGTTTCCATGTTGTTAATAATATCCTACTTGAAATCTGATAGAAGATGGGTTATTCAGTCCTTGAGACTCCACCACCATTTGATCTTCATGTGGCAGACCTATATCATCTTCCTTTCTTGGAAGAAGCTCTAGAGTAGTTAAGACATATCTTCTTTATCTCATCCCATGTGGACTGAGTTATATATCCTCCTACCATTGTGTCCAAAGATTTAGTGCATCCTTCATTGATACATTTGAAAAAGATCAATTTTTGGGATTCTTGATTGAGTTGATGTTGAGTGTTCTTTTGTAGGCTAAAAAATAACCGAGACACATATTCCTCTAGAATTTCATCTTATTTTTGTGTCATTTTAAATATTTCATCTCCCCTAATGTTAGCTCCCCTACAATACCCTTGTACTTCTCCAAGAATACAACCTCCATCTCATCCCAGCTATGGACAACATCACTTCCTAGGCCCATAAACCATCTCAATGTTGACTCCTTAAGAGTTACAGGAAATAATTTAAGCCTATGGGAATCATTAGTGTAGTCATAACTTCTGCAAAGGATGTCAAACTCAAAGAAAAATGTATCAGGATCCTCTGTCACTAGGCCATAAAACTTGGGAAGGGATAAAGATGGGATATTCTTGATATTGTTAATATCATGTTGATTAGTAATGAGAAATAGAAAGGTAGGTGGAGATGACATCCTTATTGGGCCTCTCTATGGACTTCTTAGTTGATTCCATGGTTGGTAGACTATCAAATCCAATTGATTATCTTCTTCTTGATGATCAGGATGTTGAATATGCAAATTGGCTAAGATTTCAGCAAAAGGGTTTAAGTCAAGAGGTTATTCAAAGATGTGAAGGCCTAGGGGCTTGTCCTCTGAGGATGATGAAGAAGTGTGAAGGTTTAGAATAACATTAGCAAAGGAACTTCTGCTCCTTGTAGCACAAAGATGTCTCCTAACTGATTCTGGGTGTAATTGGGAAGGAATATTCCTAAAGCATCTCTCCTTCTATGCATGTAGATAGAGTGAGCTTTGTGTGAACTACTTGGAAATAAATTCTACCTACTAAATAATAGGAATGAAAACATGATCTGAATTAACTTCTACAAATGGTTGAGTTAGGTTCTTAGCTTGACACCATCCGCAAAAATGGCGTAAAATGCGCTTGACTTCATAAAGGGATCAATAAATAGGTTCTTGACTCAACTTAGGGATAGACATCCTATCCGAGTAGCTATCTTTCTCGTTATGAAGGATCATTTAATCATCAATACAGGGACATATTACATGAAATGGGCCTACACAATATATACTAAGTGCTTTCTCAAGCCATGCTATCTCTGAAGCTGCAAGAACAAAGAGTTGAAAACAAACCTAATCTATGGCTATAGGAAGCAAATACTTAGAAAGTAACTAAATTGAAACACTAATGTTGAGTAAGAATGTTAATTCTCAATTCACAATGCTTTAACTATTCTTTTTACTTTGGTTGTAGGAACAAACAAATGCTAGAATAAAAACTACGAGCTATAGGAAATGAAACTAATGATACCAAGGATTACTCACCAAGTGGGTCCCCTTGGGTGAGTATATAGAATTTAATTACAAGAAATGATTATTCAGAACTTCATTATTGCATTCATGTAAGAGTAAGTGTGATTGTATTCATAAAGCTAAAAAATAGAATAGAGTACACTATTTCAAAAACAACTATATCAAAATTAACTATTGCCTCCTTTCTCATGCAGGAGAGTAGTGCTTATTTATAAAGAAGGAAAATTAACTGCTAACTGATCACACCAAGAGAATAGGTGGATACATTATTGCAACTAAGAAGTAGGATAAAAAAAATCCATAAAGGTAGGAACAAGAACTTATTCAACAAGCATGAAGAACATATCTAACTCCCACTACTTCCTATATTTTCTCAGCATTAAGAACATCTTCTTGACTCAATATTCTCCTGGATGTCGCCAACTTTATTCTCAAACTGGTTTCACCATTGTTCCTTTAGCTGCAGGACCGAGTCTTCATGAGTAACCATATGGACGCTTGCTCGGTCATGCTTTCTTTAATGAACTGATATGCATCTTAAATGTTTAATAGGAACAAGTCGACCCATATCCAACATAACATACAACACATATTTATTCACCATATGATTAACTATTCATTGAAACATAAATTATAGATTATCATATATAAGTATTTTGTATAGAATTTAAAAAGGAATTGATGTTCAACCATATTTGTCCAAAGTTATAAAAGCTCGAACCATGAGACTAAAGTTTATGTGGTTGCATGCCACTAACCCAACCAAATAGTAATCAAATCTTTAAGCATATGAAACAAAGTGAAGTGTACAGGAAACAAAGCGTATGAAAGACATATCCTAGACATAGAAAATTATTATCAAAATCATGACAAATCCTCATCCTATCATCATCCTTACAACAACAACTTGCTTCATTGACTCATTCCAAATTTAATGTGCCTACATGTGACATTTCTAATCCTTTGTCCTTAGACATTATCTGTGCAGTTATCCCTCAACAAGTTGACCTGCCTCATATTGGCGCTTGTAATGGTAGGGGTGACCCTATGACTCATGTTAGGACTTTTCAAACCCTATGTAGTGACTTTTCCCATGATCATAGGCTCATTACCAAGTTGTTAAATAGGACCTTTTGAGATAAGGCCTTGCAGAGGTATTGTTCTTTACCTCCCTATTCTATTGATTCCTTTCAAAACCTTGCTAATGCTTTCACTCAAAAATTTCAAATAATATTGGTCCTCAAGTTTATTTGACTGACTTAATGCATTGCAAACAAGGAATTAAGGAAAAAGTTAGTGACTTTATTGGTAAATTTAAACATTCGTAAGTTCATATTTGTTATCTTGTGCCTAACATTGATATAAAACATATTTTTAATGCTAATTTACCAAAAAACATTAGAGATAAGATTCTTCTTACCAAGTTTACTTCCTTTTTCCCAACTTTATGCAGCACTTCACCATTATCAATTACAAGTGAGTCAGTTTGAGAGCACCACTCCAATGGCTCTTGTATGAGTTGATAAGAGTGATGTCACCTCCCATCCAAATAAGTTCCATAAACCTAATAGATATATCAAGATCAACAAAGCATCAAATGCAGTATATGAACAAGTAGTTATTACATCCAAGGGTAGCGCTTCTTATTTCTCTATTTTTTCCCCTAATCGAAAGTATACTCCATCTGACTCTTTACCAATTGTGATGGAAAAGTTGTTAAATTCTAATATCATTAAACTTCCTCCTATTAAACCTGTAAACCCAACTATGATGAATTCTAAGTCCTTTAATCTTAAAGATTTTTGTCAATACCATTGTCATCCTGTCCATGATACTAAGAGGTGTTAGTCCTTGAAGAATTCTATCCAAGACCTAATTGATTCCAATGATATATCTATTGATGTTGATGTTAGGCATGGAAACAAATCCATAACACCTCCTAACCAGAATCTGCGGATTTATAAAAATCCATTACCTTCTCATTCTACCAACACCATTTCCCAACCTCCTTCCTCTTCTACACAGATTGTCTATGATAAATAAAAATGGAAGAAGCTAACCATGTTGTCAACCATGTTGAACATGAAATCTTTCCTAAACCTCAAACCCCATCTAAACCAAAAACTCAACCTAGTAGATAGCTTCTTATTACCTTTGACTATTTTGAAATGATTAAAGCTCTTGATGGTCCTCTTTTTTTTGCTACTAGGGTTGTTAGCACTCCTTCCTATGGTAATCTTATTGACCCTACTTCCATGGTGAATGTTATAACTGAAGAACATGTTTTTAGTAAACACTTGCAATGAGATTTCTATGATATGATAGACGCTTGGATTGAGAATTTTAATGGATTTCTTAATTGTCCTCATGGTTCTATTTCCATAATAATAGAACTTTGTGGTAAAGTTGTGGACACTACCTTTATTGTCATCCATACTTCCTATCAGTTTCATGTTAAGCTTGGTTTTCCTTGGTTGTCCTCTATGCAAGACGTAGCTTCTCCTATCCATAAATGCTTTAAGTTTAATCATGATAGTGAGATCAAGACCATTAACCATAGTCTTTATCATCCTTCTATCCCTTGAGAATGTATTGATCTTGATTTCTTTTGGCCTTCTTTACCTATGATACCTCCAACCTACCTAATTACCTTTTTTTGATCTTATCAAGCCTTTAAACATAGAAAGAGCATTGAATTGAATTTACCCAAGCTTGATCCTACTCGTGCTCTTTTACCTATTCGATCGATTCCTCCTTTGTCTAATTTTTCAAATTTTGTTGAGTAACCTCATGTTCCTATCTCTCAACCTAGTGCGGTTCCTTTAGTTCCCCCTTCACAGGGAGAAAAGGACCCGATGTTGATTGATCCCACTCTACCTCCTATCTCTAGCAAGACCAAATGTAACTAACAAGCTTGTGACCGTCGAAAGAAGTGTATAACTAAAGCCAAGGCATGTGTGCATGCTTCCAAAAATATTTTACCTTCCTTTGACCAGCCCATGCTTGAGCCTGTGGAGGAAGTTAATAATCATAATACTATTCAAATGAATAAACATGATGATTCTATTCGTATTTTAGATTCTTTTGTGATTAATCTTGATAAAGAAGATACCCTTGATGATATTATTGATGCTAACAATGATTTACATGCTAGTGATTGTGATGAATATGAGACTATTGATCTTGATTATGATTTTCCTAACATGCTTTCAAAACAGTTATCAATCACTCCTAATATCAAACACAGTGACCTGCAACATGGTCCTTGTTTGGAAGTGGAAATTGTTCTTATTGTGTTGGATGTTTCCCCTCCTGTGAGTTTCCCACCTTCCCTAAATGATACAAAACAAGATGGGGGGGCAGGCGATGCTCTTGATTGGCTTCTCTAGCATGGTAGTCATTGTGTGTTTATTTTTCATGTTGTGTTTCCTGCATGATGTGTTGCTTGTTATGTTTCATTTAGATTTCTTTAAACTATCCTTGTTGCTCCGTTAGCACAAGGTGATAAAGGAATCGAAATGTTGTAATTATTCTTCTATTTGCATCTTTCTTCTTCTATTTGTCATTTTTTATGTTGTACATGTGCTATTGTTTGTAAATTTGCCTTTGTGTAGTCCACTTGGGATATTGTAACATGGTAGCACCAAATCTTTTTTGTCTCTGTGATGCCGGCCCAAAAAGACACTTCTTCGTAACTATTACATGTTTTTCCTCCATTGTGTTGTAGTTATACTTCCTTTTGAAAATGATGACATTTCATTTGACATAATATTTCATATATTGTCTTATGATCATACTAACCCAAAAGTTAGCAGATCCCTTCGTGCTCTTTCTTTTTTTTATGTGTCTATTTCCCTTGATCTTTCTTCTCCTGGGGGCATTTCACAGTAGAAATGTCTCTAGTGGATGCATGTACACTTCATTAAAGTCATTGCTCCCATTAAGGCGCTAGCAATTTCTCTAACGTGGGGGCATACACTTTGCTCACATTTTGCACACACTCACTATGACAACTTTGCTTCTTTGAATCCCTTTATGGATTACTAAACAATCCTAAAGGCCAGATTCTCTTTTTGATCTCTTCTTGGATTACTAAAAATCTAGAAAGTCTGGTCCATGTGGTTACATCTATTTCTGATCTCCTAAGGATACACACATCCTTATGCCTAGATTGCCTTATGTGGTTTTGATCTTTTGGAAATACAATTTTCTGAGGGTGAATCCTTTATGGGTTGAATAGCACACACACAAACTTGCTAGAATGTTTAATGCCATCTTTTTTTGCAGCATTGCCTTTTGGTGTGGTTCACAATAAGAGAAACACATCTTACTGGGCGAGTTAATCACACTCCTTTTTATTTTTTATTTTTTTAGTGATATATCTCTTATTATGATTTTGGAGTTAACAAAGACTCAAGTCTGTTGGCGGCTTGATGGATTCCATGTCTCCTTAGTCATGATGAGATTATCTTATGCATTTTTACTCTACTTTACCACGAGTTTGAGTTAGGCTCACACTCCCGCTAAAGTGGGGGCTAAATGTATTATATTAAAATGGAAGCACCCATGTTAAGACATGTTTATCCCTCCTTTGTAGGATGCTTTGGACCTAATTTAAATGTATTTATGGACCTATGGATGTACCTTTGATTTTGTGCTAGATTGGGCCCCTATTTTCTTCCCTTTCCCGTTGTTCTTCTCTCTGTCCCCGAGATCCTGAACCATCCCCTGATGGACTGACCTATCAAGGGGTAGGATGAGGTTGGCCTAGCCCGTTTAGGGGTAGGCCAAAGTTGACCTATCCCTTGGGATGAGGCCAAGGTAGACCTCCCCCTGAGGTTAGGCACCTTGGGATTTTGGGCCCTTCTTAGGTTTTCAATTTCTTTTCCCTCCTTGTGCAAACGGCTCTTTTCGATTTCGGTCACGAAATTGATATAAAAGGTGGCCTACTCACTTCATTTGAAAACAAAAAAGAGGGTAGAGAGATTTCAAAATTTTCCTACAAGCATTCCAAGATTATTCATAAGCATTGAAGGAGATCTTTTTCAACCATTGAATACTTCAAGATTTCAAGATATTTTGCATTCAAGGAGCTTTCAAGGAGATCATTGGAGGTCTTTTCATCACCATTCCATGATCATGCATGTTCCTTTCAAGGTCTAGTTTCCTTCTTTAAAGATAGTGGAGTTGATTATCAAGGAAGGGTTTTTTCATATCCGATTTGAGCATATGAGTACATCTACATCCATAGATTCATGACTTGGTATGATTGATCTATTATATTTGATGAGGTATCCTACATTCCTACAAGATTCAACAACATTGAGCACTTCTACATCCTTGTGGCTTACAGATTTGGATCATCCATGAGGGTTTCTACAAAGTAAGGTGAATTTGTACATTTGATTTGCTTTTACATACATTTACATTCAAGGTTAATTCCTAAACTGGGGCTTGACTGAGGCAATCCCCTCCCCAACAAAAAAAACCTTTTTCCCTTGCAGATTCAAATTTAGAGACTTACAGATTCAAATTTGGAGTCGTCATAAAAATGTTTCTGTCACAGAATCCAGATTATGGGAAATCTTGCAGAGCAGGTGGATGTTGACTTCAGCCTAGTCCTGGGTGGATTTTTTGCATGTCACCATCCACCCTCCAGATCAGCATAGTCCTGAGCCAGAAAGATTTTTGGGTTTTGAAGATCTCAAGTTTCTGGTTCCAAATTTGGTCTTGTTTAGGTTTCTGAGTTGTTTCAGAAATAGAATTGCATATCTGAGTTTGAACACATACATTCCAAGAATCTTAAAGGTGATTTGGTGTATTTCATTAGTTAATTTGAGTATTTGCATTTCAGATCTAGTCTATTTCATTAGTTTCACCATTTTCTTTCTTCCTAGTTGTCTATGCCCGACTCATAAGAAATAACATCTTCTTTCTTAGCACTTGGTTAAATTCTTGTTTTGCATTGATACCCCTATATCACTTGGGTTGTATTAAACTAACTTGGATCCAACTAGGGGCTTTTCTTGGGAGATATCTTCCTTTGTGGCCCCTTTTCTCTTGAGGTATATATAGTATATATGATGAACTACAACTGATTATATTTTTGAAGTCATTTGTTGATATTCAACCGATTTGCAGAAGTGATGATAAACATTATCACTTAATGTATTGCCATTGATGTCAACTTATTTGAGTGTTATTATTGTGGAAAACATTTTTTATGTATTGAAGATTTGGAGCAAACAATGTTTATGTGGTTGGTAAAATGAAGAGTTATGTATACATCAAGTGACAGTAATAACCGAGTAAAATGCAGTGTATATCGAGCGAATGTGATTACCAAGTAAGCGATTGGTGACAGAACACGGTTAATGCTAAGACCGATAAATTGATTATAATCAAGGCTGACTTGGATGTTGATCTAGAATTGATGATTTCGAGGTAAAAGTTAAAGTTTGTTATTTGATTAAATGGTTATAAAATTCAAGTAAGATCAGATGACAGAGATTGAAACATGTTTTTAACACAGCTTCTGAGGAAGGATCAAGCGGGAAAATGAATGATGGAGATTAAGTGGAAAGATTTGAAGGATGAAAATTAAATGATATATGATGTCTATATAAGAGACAAGAGATTCATTTGTGATTCATGTACACAGATGTTGAAGCATACATGCAAAATTGATTCATGGCTGATCAAACTGGTTAAAGACATAACCGAGCATTTTTGTAGACATCGTCGAGCAAATAGAGGAAAGAGGATTACCGAGAAGAACAAGTATGATATGAACTAAAGTGAACAAATTGATCAAAGGTATTATGTACTTAGAATAGATATGAATATCTGCAAATCAGAGTTGTATTTGAATCAGATCATTACTGTATCATTTTATCCATTGTTACAAATAAATATCTTAACCAAGTGAGATAGTGGATCCATATTATAAAATTCAAAGAATGTTGATTGTTTTCTTGTTGACCCCATAGTGAATGTCTGGTCAAGAGAGAACTGTTAGTTTTAAATCCTCTAACAAGGTCACATTTAACAGTGTGCATTGTAACCTTTAACAAGGTTTGCTCCTCACCGAGCTCACTTCAGAAGAGTGAAAATATTTTGGGTTACTGGTCCCAGGTGGTTTTTCCCCTAACAGGGTTTCCACATTAAAAATATGTGTCAATGTGTATGAATGTTGTGGATTTTCATTTTACTTTACACTTTATTTTATTGAACTAGATCGGTAATCACAGTATTAATTTACTGATATTCGGTAAACACTATTGATGAAAGTTTAAGTTTACATATTACATTTTCACCATGTTGAGTTTTATATGATTGAATTACAGGGAAACAGACTAACATTATCGAGCAATAGATTAATGTCACTGGGCAATAGGTAGCACAAATGAGAATCAGGAAAATGATGAAACAGAAGATCATGAACCAGAAGACAATGTAGATACTAAAGAAGATGATGAAGGACCAAGACTTGAACCTGTACTTTCTAGATATGTAAGAAGACACCATCCACTGCATAAGATCATTGGAGATAAAAGAGAAAGCATATTGACAAGAAGTAAGTTCAGAGACGACACTTGTTTAATTTGTGAATTTGATCCTAAGAATGTTAGAGATGCATAAGAAAATGAAGAATGGTATAATGTCATGAATGAAGAAATTGATAAGATGCAGAAAAATAAGACATGGACATTAGTACTGAGACCAAGTGATAAAAATGTCATTGACACCAAATGGATTTTCATAAAAAAATTGAATGAAGATGGGAATGTAATCAGAAATAAAGCAAGATTGTTTTGCAAAGGGTATGCACAAGAAGAAGGAATTGAATATGGAGCATTCTTGATTGTAGAAATACTAGTTACTTGGATTAGCAAGAAGCAAAGATGCATATCTCAGTCAGCTGCAGAAGCAAGGTATGTTGTTGCTGCTACAAATTGCTCTAACATAGCATAGATAAAACAATTATTGAAAGGAATGAATGAGAAGATAACTAAACCAGTGATGATTTATTGTGATAATACAAGTGCTATAAATATTTCAAAGAACCATGTGATGCATGCAAAGACAAAACACATATCTATAAAGTATCACTACTTGAGAGAACAAGTACAAGATAAATAAGTAATACTAAAATATGTACAGTCAAAGGAACAACTTGCAGACATATTCACAAAACCATTACCGAATGATACATTTGAGTACTTGAGAGGTAGACTAGGGGTTCATCCCTTTTCAATTGGTAACTAAGAAGATTAGAAGGTTGCATAAACCTACATGAAATCAGAATATCAATCATGTTGATGCAAAGCTGAATTGGACCAAGACATAGATATCCGTACACTGAAAGGTACTTATTGCACCGAAAATCAGAGATATTTTATTTGGCTACTAAAGAGTTTCATATTTATTTTTGGAACTATTGTCAAAGGGAGAGAAATGATCAATGAAATATATATCCACTAAAGGGAGAAAAGAGAAAGGGAGAGACATATCTAATTAAAGAGAGATTCAAGAGCTGAAAAGACAAAACTGCAGGGAGAGTCTGCGTAGTGCATATTTTGTTTATACAAACACAGATTATATTCAAGCTAGGGAGAGCTACATAATTGTTACAGTTGTAGAACAAAAGTTTGATATTTGTTGCATGACATTTTATATTGCATATCTCATATTGTGTTGCCATCAATGTCAAAGGGACAGATTGATGAACTACAACTGATTATATGTTTGAAGTCATTTGTTGATATTCAATCGAGTTGCAGAAGTGATGATAAACATTAGATCAGTTAATGTATTGTCATTGATGTCAACTTATTTGAGTGTTATTATAGTGAAAAACATTTGTTATGTATTGAAGATCTGGAACAAACAATGTTTATGTGGTCAGTAAAATGAAGATTTCTGTATACACTGAGTGATAGTAATAACTGAGTAAAATATAGTGTATGTCGAGCAACAGTGATAACCGAGTAAGGGATTTCCGACACAAGACGGTTAATACTAAAACCAAACAATTAATTCTAATTGAGGCCGACTTGGATGTTGATCTGGCAATTGATGATTTTGAGCTAAAAGATAAAGTTTGTTATTTGATCAAATGGTTATAAAATTCAAGGAAGATCAGACGACAGAGATTGAAACGTGTTTTTAACACAACTGGCAAGGAAGGATCAAGTGGGAAAATGAACGATGGAGATTAAGCGACAAGATTTGAAGGATAAAAATTAAATGATACATGATGTCTATATAAGAGACAAGAGATTCATTTGTGAGTCGTGTACACAGATGTTGAAGCATACATGCAAAATTGATGCATGACTGATCAAACTGGTTAAAGACATAACTGAGCATTTATATAGACATCGTCGAGCAAACAGAGGAAAGAGGATCACCGAGCAGAACAAGTATGATATGAACTAAAGTGAACAAAATGATCAGAGGTATTATGTACTTAGAATAGAACTGAATATCTTCAAATCAGAGTTGTATTTCAATCAGATCATTACTGTATCAATTTAACCATTGTTACAGATAAATCTCTTAATCGAGTGGGATAGTGAATCCTTATTATAACATTCAGAGAATGTTGTTTGTTTGTTTTTTTGACCCCATAGTGAATGCCTGGTCAAAAGAGAATTTTTAGTTTTAAATCCTCTAACAAGGTCACATTTAACAGTGTGTATTGTAACCTTTAACAGGGTTGGCTCTTCAGTGAGCTCTCTTTAGAAGAGTGAAAATATTTTGGGTTACCGGTCCCAGGTGGTTTTTCCCCTAACAGGGTTTCCATGTTAAAAATCTATGCCAATGTGTATGAATGTTGTGGATTGTTATTTTACTTTACACTTTATTTTATTGACCTAGATTGGTAATCACAGTATTAATTTACTGACATTCGGTAAACACTATTGATGAAAGTTTAAGTTTACAGAATACGTTTTCACCGAGTTGAGTTTTATATGATTGAATTTGTTTTGTTATACATCTTGATCTCCCTATACACATATATTTATATACACCATTCATATTATACAAGATGACATTAAATGAATTTTGATGGTGCCTCGAGGGGCAATCCAAGGTTAACAGGCATAGGATGCATTATTCATCACTGTGATGGATTAGTTTGTGCAAAAATTGTGAAACCAATAGGAGTAGAAATGAATAATCCAACAAAAATGGAAGCATTAGTAGAAGGGCTACATATGAGTAAAGAATTATGAATTAAAAAGTTGTAAATAGAAGGGGAATCCCAAATTATAGTCAATGTTGTCCATACTAAAACAAATCCTAACTATAAACTAAATTCTTAATTAGGTAGAGCACTAGAACTGCTTAGACATTTTAACGAAGTTACAATAAATCATATATATATATAAGGTAACAAGGAGGCATGCGAACTAGCTAACATTGGAGCTAATGGTATTAGGATACAAAAGATAGGTGGAGACTAAGAATACACTCCACTGAGTTGAAATAAGTAATAATAGCCAAGCTAAGCTAATAAGTACCTTGTTGAGTTTGGGGTATACACAAGATATTGAATCGCTGATAAAACTATAACCAAATTGTATAAGGGTGACCAAAATAGGTTGTAATGTCCCATTCCCCGTAATAGGCCATTATGGTGTCTAATTAGTCTATCTCCCCATCCGGATAGGTTAATGGCTTCTTTCAGAGGATGCCAGCTAGTCACAAGCTTCAATGGGCGAATATAAATTATTTGGGCTCTTTTTCTAAAGTAAGTTACTTTATTTTATAAAGTGATATTATAAAGTCACTTTATGACTTTAAGTTACCTTATTTCAAAAAGGTAACTTAAGTGACTTAAGTGAGAACGTTTATCCCACATTGCTTAAGTTTGTGTGTTTTCCCTCACTTCAAGGTTATAAAAGAAAAATGTATTCTTGAGAAAAGCACCATGAATGTTATAAACAAAAAGAAACCAAATTTCTGATTGCAATTGTGACTTGTTTTTCTTGAGGACATAGCCCCTTGAAGAATTCGAGAAACTAGACATAGCCCCGGCATCTCATCAATGGTAAGATCACACAGATCTCACAAAGAGCTAAAAAGGTGAGAAAGAATTTCAGTATATGCATTTTGCACATGAAATCCAACAAGCAAGAAAATTCGAATTTTTAGAATCTGTGATCATAGTGGTTTTACACATTTCAGAAAAACTCAAGATTGTATTCAAAGACTTGTTATCTCAGTCATATCCAGGTTTATTACCAGTCGACCTAGCTTTGGGTAACGTTAATACTGTTGTTTCGAAGATATCTGAATACTGGACATCGTAGTTTATTCCCTCCTATATAAAGATCGCATTCTGTGCGTTTGGACTGAATCTACATAGTGGTGTTGGCACCGGTGAATATATTACCATACACTACGATTCTAAGGATGTATGCATTCGGGGATTATGTAAAAGTGGGTTTCAGTCGAGCTTCTCTCTCTCTATAGCAAACATACCTCATACTGGTCACACCACTCACGTCCTTGTAACCCGCATTACTTCTTTACATATCGGGAGATAACTTACAGCCTCGGGCCCATGCTAGAGAAGTCACGTGGAGTTAGCTTTGCAAGCCGCAGGTCGGGCGTGACAGAAGTTATCACAGGAGCTGGAGCAGTCGTGTGAGGTATTCGGAGACACGGACTGTATGGTGTCTGACGTAGAAGTCCCAGCGGGTAAGGTAACAGAGGGAGAACGTCACAGGGGACTCGTAGTGATTTGAGAAGGGCCCCTACATGTGTGAAGTCGTGTCCATGCATGACAGACCAACGTTGACATTAGAACCTCTGTCTTACGGAGCATTGTTGACACCGTAAAGACCAGCACTGGAATATTCACTTCCAGCGTAAGCATCCTACTTATTCATTGTTGTTCATAAACAATATTGACTCCCACGAGTTGGGAGAGGAATAACGACGCCTTAGAGAACAGACTACCAGCCGCATCACTTCTGATATTGCTGACAAGCCATCACTCAGCGATAACACCAGGTGCATAGTCTTTGTTTAAACTTGTAATTACTTCCGCACATGCAGTATATTAAGGTTGGGTTGAGTATTGAGACTTCGATGTATTGTTTGTGACTGTGATTGTATTGTTGTCATCCAATATCATTAAGATGGGGCTTGTTTGAGTTACTATCTCTGTTTCATATTTTCATTGGATTAGACTACTTAATGAATTGTATCCAGCATTGGAAGTCTAGTAAAATTATGGTTTTTGCGTTTTCATTTGTCCACTGAGAATTTAAGTAAGACATATACACACATTCTCTTCGCAACCATTAGACTAGCTTCAGGCAAATATACTTGAAGCAAATCTCAGTTTACAGGCAGTCAGGATTATTACATAGGTTTATATTACCTTCCCGAGGATGTCTTTGGAATGACCTAGTTAATCTAAAAATCTGGAGAAGCATAAAATATAGCAAGGTGTAAGGTGAGCTAAAATTAAGAGGATGTGGGAGGTATATACCCAGGTGCATTAATGTGGCTTATCACCTTATTATATAATAACTATAGCAATCATTCAGAAGGCGGGAACCAATAACAATAATCTTGTGGACAAATGTGTTTATAAACATAATTCATAGCCCTAATACAGAAATATCATGTATAGCAATATCTATATATATACTGAAATACATATGAATACATCACACACACACACATAACCCTTACAATCTTATTTATATATATATAATATAAAAGGATATGATAATTATATAATATATCGATATTGATAAATATTTGTATATATACATATTAACAAATATATTTTGCTATTCTTTTCACAATTGCATAGGCATGTCCCCTTTCATTATGTATTTCCCTTCTACCCTAGATTAGACTATCTCTATAGATAGGGTTACATGTTCATGTTATGGACTAGGATGAAGGGGTAGGAAGGTGGCAGACATGTCAATAGGCTAGGCTGAGGTGGCATGATCATTGTTTCCCAGGGAGAAGCGTCCAAAAATTATCATTAAATCGCACCTTTTGAGGTTAATCTAGAAGGTCGTGATTATAAGAAATGTGAAACGATACGAATGAACGCAAGTGCATCCATTATTACACACGAGCTGGGAGTGCTTTCTGTTGATTTAATTAACCAATCTTGGCTGGCATTTACAATCGATAGAACACTGCAGATCACAAGAAAGTTGATTTTAGCCTAAGCTAGATTCAGAGTGTTACCAAGGAAACCATGGAAATGAATTTGAAGTTGAAATCCATAGTGGACACAAGGATGATGGTGTTTTACGATGAAATAAAGCATGAAAGGTGGGATAGGGATTTTAATGGCCTGGATGACCTAACTTGTAGCGAAGTGAAGGAAGTCTTGGGAGAGGTCTACATTGGTTATGGGCATGACTTCAGGTGAACTACGACATACTTGTAGTTTTTGTATCCATAATGTTGGCAGTAGGGTTTCCAAAAAATTGTAAACAGAGGAATTAAGCCATATAATCTTCAAGAAGGATCTCTTGGGTAATTTGAATAGAGAAATATTCAATGTTGACAAAAGACTAATGATCCCATATCTAGAGGATTACCTAGATCCTGATGAGCAAGGAGAGAATATAAATATGGGAGTTGAAGTAGTAAGATGACCGTTGCTAGTTTTAAAAGACACCAACTCATTTTAGGCACACAAGATGGATATAATAAGAAATATAGATTTTATCAAAAAGTGGTTACATCTTAAAGCAATGGAGGGGAATAACAGGTGGGTGGAGTATGTGGTCAGAGAAGGATTTGAGGCACCGCCATTGGCTGTAGACATAGAGATAGAACAAATTTAGGTACTTCCTCTGGGGGGCAAAAGGAATAGGAACAAGAGAAGGAAGAGTGACAGAGCCACACACCACTAAGGCTGAGAACGTGGTCAGACCATCCAACCCCAATATATTGATATAAGCCTTTCGGAATTGGTTGAGTTTAGGTAATGATAGTATAGATAGATAGATAAAATTTTAATGTCGAGGCTAAATATAGTTTATGGGACAGTTAGACAACTTAAGTTAACTTCAATAATTTGGTATATAAAATCTTAGTTCTACAGAATTTAGACTTATAGATTAGATGTAGGTATTCCATTTTAGATCAAGGGATATCTCATTTTGTAAGCCTGAAGGGTAATAGCAATAGTTACTAGTGCCATTATGAAAAGAGGACCTCTCCGTCACTTGACTATTTTGATACAACATTATAGGGTTTATCATTAAGACATGTATAAACTGTGTATAAGTTTCAAACTTGTATAGTTAAATAGTGGGAGACTACTCTGGAACATGTTTATCAGACATAATATGCTGAATTGTTTAGGTAAATGATATATAGATATCACTATTATTAAATACAAGTGTTTATGCTAGTTTAAGTTCTGAAATGGGTGAATGTTAAATTAATCTACCCTTGAATTTCTTATGCTATAAAATGAGTAAAGCAATAGAAACAGACATGGCACTGGGTAAGTTAAAGGATAGATATCCTGTTACTAAGAAATAAATGCAGATTATAAATCATTAAATAACTCGCTGAGATATCTAGTTTATTCCATAGAAGTAATTTAGTTGATATTTGACCATGATGGATAGGCCATTGGTTTTCACTGGACTAGTAGGCTTTTTTAAAACCATTGTTGGTATTCTATGCAATAATTATTTCTGTATATGTGGTTAACAATGTAAATCATTTAATTACATGATGAGGCATCTATTTTATTATACAAACGTAATTAGTTGATATCTAATGATGGATAGACCCATTGGTTTTCACTGGTCTTGCAGGTTTTGGTGCTATAATTCTCTCTCTATATGGGGTTAACAATATTATTATATGTTAGAAACTGAGAAGTTGAAACAGGTAAGGTTCCGCATAAAGGCAGGTACACGTACATCTTCCCCTATTTAAATCTTTAATAGATTAAATTCACATTATCAACAAAAAAAAATTGAATTACGAAATTTTATCTTAATTTTATATCATTTTTTAAATTTGTAAATAATAAGTTTTTTTTGCTCGATAAACCTCTTAAGCGGGAAAATTTCCATTAATCAAAAGAGTGTAATTACATTGCTTGTTACATCATCCTGGTAGCCATCGATTTCCATCAAAATTAGCAGAAGACAAAATTGCAAAAATCTGCCCACAAACAAACCTAACTCCTAAACAAGCAGAGAGATAGATTACAAAACTCTACTCACGAACACACCTATCTTCTAAATTTAATCAACTGCTCATACATATTTCAAAAATGACATGACTTGTATGTATAAATAAGATATACCAGAAACATACTAGACTATATACAAAACCCATAATGGAAGACACAAAAACATATACCCTCAAGCTCCATTGAGGAAATTCCTATCTACCACCATATCCACAAAGCAGAAAAACCAGTCAATGTTCTCCACTTCATCTATAGCTTTGATTTTTTTTGAGAAAATCTCGCCCCATAGTTGTTTATTGTCGATGTCAACTGAGCTCTCTATCATTCATTTTGAGTATGAAAGGTTGGCGCAACACCACGACACCCACAATCAACAACTTCTGAATGTCTTTGGTCCATGGAATCCTGACCCCCATCTCCGTCCACACCACTATATCAATATTGTCCACCAAGATTTTCGGCACAAACACTTCCCTTAGCAATAGTAGGGTATACAATTTTGTTTTGCCCAAATCCAACAAAGATACTAAAAATCTAGACGATATGTTTGTATTCACCTTATAACAGTCTTCGTTTGATAGGAACTCCTGACCCAACACCATTTTAATTGCCTCCACCTCCAATTGATGAATGCAAGATATCATGTGGCCTTTGGAGATGAAGTTTAGGCAGAGGTCACATTGTCACCTAATAATTCACCCTTGCTAAGTAAGACTCAACTTACTGGTGAAACATGGTAACATCTCCAGGTTTGGGTACACTATAATGGAGATGAACCTCTAGAGAAGGTTGGCTTCCTAATCAAAATATTTTTGTTCTCGTAATGAACTGCCGCTCTTCAATAAAAACCATGACTTTCTCCAAAAGAATGTAGTCAGTTTTTTTACTTTCATAGTTAAATGCCCCACTTAAGGTCCTTTGTTTTGTTGACAAGAAATGGAAGGTTCTAAATGTTTTAAAAGAGAAATCATTTCAAAGGAATTAAGTGAAAAGTTGTCGAAGTGGTAAAATAAATCAAATTTCTAATTTCATTGTTGGAGGGAAAAAGGACAAGTCAAGACCTTTCATTGGCTCAATCCAGGAAGCCAAACTCATGCTCAAGTTTGCATTTGTAAGGAAAAACCCTAGGCAATGTCATGAATGCAGCATGAACAACAGGAAAATATGATAATGATAGTTTTGGGATGAATTATAGCCTATGCAACAGTTGGAAAATGAGTTTGAAGTGAAGAAAGCCGCGGTTTTCATTTAAGAGCAACATTTCATTGTGAGAACAACAATATTGTGATTAGGAAGCCGACCTTCTCCAAAGGTTTACAGGGTACCCACAACCTAGATATGTTCCCATGTGTCACTAGTAAGTTGAGTCTTACCTAGAAAGGGTGCATTATTATGTGACAATAGGTCCAAAACCACCCCCAAAAAATGCCATTTATCATTTGTTACTGCACAAATGAATAGGGGAGTCCATTAATAGCATCTATTGCACTCACCAAAACTAGAGATGAAATGAAAATAGGATGTAAAAATTTTCCTTTGCTCTCAACTTTTAAAACCACTTCACACATTTAACCACTCAATGCTTTTCTATTGTGGATTGAAAAATCTATCCTCCCCTCTTGTCGAACTGTTATGCCATATGGAACGATTATTTTTCCATCAAGGGTTGATACCAAGATGTCCTTCCAAACTGCTTGGATCTAGATGCTTTAAACGGTAATTGTCAGTTGGAATGAGGGGTCATAAACTAATTTGGACCATAAGTTATACTTACTATTTCATCCACCGTCAAATTTGTTAAAGCATCTTCCTCTAAACTTTGTGGTAGATATGGTTGGCAATGAAATTATCAATGTTATCGAAGATAGCTATCACACCTTCTAGAAAAGAATTTAGTTGCCAATTTGGATTTTTACCCATTTAGATTACATTGATTACAATCACTGCATCACCTTCAATTTCTATGTTTTTGATTCTCTACACTTTGCATAAAGTTTTTCCTTGAAGTAAAGCCTAAAAATCTACTTCTTTGTCAGTACTCCTACTTAAAGGTTTGGAAGAAGTTATCATAGTGTTTCCTAACTAGTCTCTAATAATGCATCTTGCACCGGATATGCTAGGATTCCCTTGAGAGGCTCTGATAAAATTTAGCTTCACCCATCCAATTTGTGGTTTTTTTCATGTTGATTCCTCCCTTCGAGTTTTGCTCATTGAACCATTGTTTCCAATCCAAGATGTAATTCTTGGACCAATCCAAGTCAATCTCATCTCCGCATCCCATTCCATAAATTGTACATCTTTGGGTTCAAATTGCCCCATCTTTCTATTAACAATTTCTATAATTCTTTCTTCTACCTTATTTAGGAAGGAGTTTTTAAGTTTATTTCTTTTTCGTAGAATAATCTCACATTCCTTTCTTTCCACAATTCCCAAGCCAATATTTCCAGACACATGGACCATAAACATTTAAATGGTGATTGCTTCTTGATGATTCACCAACTTTTAAAAAGGCTCAGGGCATCAATGGGTAGTGCACTCATCAATCCTAATTCTGTACACAACCAAACACAACATTTATGGGAAAAAGGGCATCACAATAGGAGGTGTTCCATCGTTTCTTCATGCTCTTTGTAGAGAATGCATCTTAAAGGGACAAGAAATCCCATCTTTCTAAACCTCTTTGTAGTTAATGTTCTCTTTTGCAATGTTGCTCATACAAATAAGCCTACTTTTGGAAGACAATTTTTTTCCACCAAAGGTGTAATGGTAGATTTGTGTTCTACCTTTCTTGGTTTTCCATTATCTTTGCATAACCATTCTTGACATTGTAGGCACCTATCTTTGAACCGCCACAAACTATAAAATCCACCCCTAGTCTAAAGACCAAAACTCTCTCTGCCAATACATTCTTCTAAAGTTGTACTTCTTGAATGTTGAGACTTAACCTACTGAGATACTTCCATCTCCATCCGCCAGGATTATCTGTGACTTTGAAATTCACATAGTATCTAACCTTGGTTCCCCACCTCTATGTCAATGTGTTCTTAACATTTGGTATGTCAAGGATACTGTCATTACTAAAATAGTTTGCCCATGAATTAGATCAAAAAAGAGCCTCTCTCCTAGCATGTATATCCCATGAGATATAATAAATTATTACTAACTTGTATTTATGCATAAAGTTCCATACTTGAGAACCTTTTGGAGAAATAGGAGTATCTAATATACCCTGTGGTCTATTATTATCCATGTATTTTCTTTGTTAAATCTGAGCCCATTTCTTGTGAGGCTCCTTGTGCATTCTTCACACAAGTTTGACCCCTGAAGCTTTATTTTGGATTGTCTAGTTTCTTATTCCTAATCCTTTTGTTTTGCAAATCTTGTTCCAAGCTATTAATGCAATCTTGTCCTTTTCTTCTATGTGTTGCCAAAAAAATTCTCATCATGGGATTTATCTTGTTAAGACACACCCATAGGTAGTGCTATACATGACATGAGGTATATGTGCACTACATGAAATTATTGATTTTATCATAGTCAATCTCCCTACCCAAGAAAACCATTTTTCTTTCCAAGAAGACATCCTATCCCCCATCATATGTTTCAAATTTTCCTACAAGCTACTAGTTCTAAGTCCTTGGCTAAGAGAATTCCGAGGTAATTACATGGAAGTTGCCCCTAACTGAAACCCAAGATCTAATGAAGGTCTCTTTCCAATTGGGGATTTGTATTAGAAAAGAAAACAAGCTATTTTTCTTTGCTAACCTCGTTATTAGTAGCCTTAGCATATAAATTGAGTATGTTTTTAATGCAATGGGCCTCATTTCTCTTAGCTAAATCGAAGAGAATGACATCATCTATAAATTATTGATCTGTAAGATTGGGTAGGAAGATAGTTATTTCAAGTCCTCGTATGGAGTCATTGTTCAATCCCTTAGTCATAGCTCTCTCAAGAGCCTTTGCCATTAATTGTAAAAAAATGGTGATAATGGATCACCTTGTTAGATGCCCCTAGATATCTCAAATAATCTTTCAAATGATCTATTGTCAAGGACTGAAAATCATGGTGTGGAAATATAGGTGAAGATCCAGTTCAACCATCTGTTGTTGAAGCCAAAAGCTTCCATTATTTTTGGCATAAATCTCCAATTAACCTTATCATACACCTTTTTTAATGTCCAATTTGATGATCATCCCAACCTTTTTTATTGTTTGAACTAAATGAACAGCTTCATGGACAATAACGACACCATCTATAACAGACCCACCTGGTGTAAAACTCATTTGTTCATCCAATATGATGTTCAGGAGAATGAGTTTCAACGTGTTGGCAATAGCTTTTATCATTACTTTGTAAATGGTGCTACATAAGGAGACTGACCTAAAATCATCTAAAGATTATATTGTTTCTTTCATGGGAATTAATGCAATGAAAGTATTATTTACTTCTCTTAATACATTACTTTATCTACATGAAGCATTAATTTCATCTTTTAAGTCTTGGCCAATTATGTCCCAACATTTTTGAAAAACTCTTGCAGGCCATCTATCAAGCCGTGGGGCCTTATCTCAATGTAACTGAAATAATGCCCTTTTGATCTCTATGTATGAGAATTGGACAAATTGAGTATATTGTTCCAGTCTTCTATCACCAAGTGAGAGATAGTTTGTAGCATTATATTTTGAGAATTTAGATCTAATCCTTCAACTGAATTTCATGAAGTCTTGAAGAAAGAGACAATGACCCTTGAGATCTCTGTTTGATCATCTATCCTAGATCCATCTAACAACTTGAGTGAAGAGATCATGTTCACCATCCTTCTCTATTTCTTTTTGTTATAGAAAAATTTGATGTTACCGTGTCTCTTTTTATCCATTTTTCACGTTATTTTTGCCTCCAAAGATTTCTTCCTTCACAAGAATATCTTCATACATTACCAAGAGTCATTTTTATTTCATGAAAAGGTCATAATCAATACCATCCTTCATTATAGTCTCATCAATGCTTTGCATTTTTGTTTCTATCTGTCTTGGATTCAAAAATCCTCGAAGTGTTCCTAATTCCATTTCTTGAGTTTTTGCTTTATCCTCTTTAATTTGGTGACAAAGACGAACAAATTGAAACCTTTTGTGACTTCTTGATCCCACCATTCTTTAATTGGATAAAAAGGGAGTCTTTCATCCATGTGTTCTCAAACTTAAAGGACTCCTATATGGCTTTTTATCTCCCAAAATATCCATGTATCTTCAAAAATATCCACCTGAAAGGGAAATTGATCAAATCTTGAACAAGGCACAATTTGACAGTCAAAACCAAAATGAAAGTTTGCAAGATCTCCAGAGAGAGAGGACCGATCTAGTTTCTCTACTATATGATTGAATCCCAATCCTCAGCTTGTCCATGTAAAATTTCCATTTGAGGGATGTATTTCCATTAAATTGTTTCTTTCAACCATTTCTGTGAAATCCCTTCTAGATTGATTTTCTCTCCCGATACCACACATTTTTTCACCGTTGTACAAAATGGCATTGATGCCACCTCCATACAATATGTGTTGGTCCTATAATGTTCATGTGAACCTTGCTAATTTCATCCATAATTCCCTCTTTTTGATGCATACATTGGGTCCATAGACAATAATTAAAATAAAACACAAGTTGGAAAAAATACTTCCAACTTGACAACCAATCCAATTGTTTCCTTGATCTATTTAGTTATATTCATAGCTTGAGGTTTCCAAAGAATGGCTAAACACCTAGATGCTCTGTTTTCTTGGATGTTTACCCCATTCTGTATATTCAATTTCCTTTTGAATAGATCAAAGTTGTTGTTGGTAAGTTTTGTTTCTTGGAGCATGATGATTGTTCCTTGGTTTAACTTCAATTTGTACTTGACCAGGTGTTGTTTGTTAGGGGCATTAATTCCCCTAACATTCTATTTTATGAGCCTCATGGCCCCGTGGGAAGGGGGCACCCTTCCTTGATATCAACATCCATGAAATTTTTGTCTCTCCCTTTGCACCTTCATCCAAATTCTACAATTTCTTAAGTGATTTCCTACCTTGAGATCTCTTTTGACCACAATTTGGTGTTTTTTTGGTGGTGGGTATTTGACATAGCCCCAATTTTGTGTCAACGTCATCTCTTGGGACTTCAACATTCTCCTCCATATCTCCAAAAAGGAGTCTTTGTTCATTTTCAACCTTCTCTTCATCATTTGTTCCATCCAACAGAAAACCTTCTAGTGGGAGTTGATCTTAGTTTGGGATAGCCACTATCTTGTTTAAAGGATATTTTCTTGCAATGACATAATCTATCATTTCAAAAGAATCCTTGAGAAATTGTTCAATATACTACAACTCTAGATTTCTTTGTATATGATTGTCACTAGCCTCATTGGGCCCTTGTGTCTGAGTTATTGCCACTACAATAATTTCCTTTGTATTCCTTTGTGCTTCCTCACTTGGTTTGTTGTAATTTACAAGTGCCTCTGTGATACCTTTCCCTTTGTTCTCCTTATTAGATTCAAGGATTTCCAAGGATAGTTCTTGAGTTATTGATGTTCTATTGTCACCCGCTTTCTATTTCTTCATGTTTTCTTGCTAGTTTGTATTTGAATTTGGTTCCCCTTCAATCACCTTCCATGTGCTTGGATTATTTTTCTCTTTGTATTTTATTTGACCTTGAGTTATATCCAAATTTCATTTTATTTCTTTGTCCAACCTTTGGGATTCTTTGCTTGGCCCATTTGTTGCCTTTGTGACTATTTGTTTAGGAATAGAATCTTGAAGTTTACTTGGCTCCTAATTTGGGATATTTGAGCAACTTGCCTCTATGTGTATGCACCTTAAGCATTTACTTCCTTCTTGATTTGTATCTATTTGAGTTTTTTGATTCTGTATTCTATTTTTAGCTTTTATTTCCAAGTCGTCTACTTATTTACTTTGTGTAGGGATTTCAACCAATATTCATGGTGTAGAATCCCTTGATCTGTTAATAAAACTCTCTTATACCACTAGAAAATTGTCTAGGGTATCCCCTATTTCCACTTGTGCTTCACTATTCTAGTATTCCACTTGAAGTCCTAAAGAAATCCAAATCGGTTTTGTGTTGAATACATGGTTCATAAGGTTGAAGTTTGGGATGCACACCATTTTAAGGAAAATTATTCCCTCAAATTAAAGGGGTTCCCCTTCCATGATTTCCTTCCTTAATTTAGAATTAATACATTCTATAAAAAAAAGGTTGTTATGTAAAGATTTAACACATACTTGGTTTTTGTATTGCTCATTCGATAATTTTTTATTTCAGTTACCCAATCTTCCTTGCCATACCATTTGACGTACATCACTCTCTCCCTATATCTTTTAGTGATCAATATTGTAATCTTTGATGGCAATCTCATATTTTGCGCTTACCTTTTTTAATTTATCGGGTCCATTACTTGTCTTTTTTCCAAGCCTCCTTATTCCTAAACCACCCATTCCCTTTTTGTTCTAATCTTCAGAATTCCTTGTGTTCGCATTGTCAGTTATTTCTCTACTTTTGATCCGTGTTAACTTTCCTTTCATTTAGAGGTATTACATTCACACTAATAGAAAAGGCGAGTATTTCTGATGCGTGTTTTCCCCATCTATCTAAATTTGGTCTCATTTTCCCTTTTGTATTGTTGTGCTCTAGCTTGCCGCTCCTCCACCAGTCTACATTAGCCCCTCCATTGTTGTTGTGGGGATTTTCTTGATTGTGAAAACTCACTCTTGTGTGTCACATTTTTTGCTCTTGATTATCGAAATTGTAAATAATAAATACATTATTTATACATTTATTTAAAAATTACAGTTTAATTTTAATATTTTATTTTGTTTCTTCTTATTATTAGTTTGGTTAATTATTTAATTATTTATGATTTATATCTTTATGTCTCAGTCAAATTTTAAAATATAATTAATAAATTAATTTTCTTAATCTCTAATAATAAATCAAAATATTTTATTAATTAAAAAAACTATGCTAAGCGAAAAATGGCTCTGCACTCGACAAAAAGGGAAGAGCCCTAGGAAGAAGGGCAAATAATATTTCGAAGGTTTCCTGCTCTAACTATGCCCTTCATTCTGCATATTCTAATCGGTTTAGGGTTTTATGAAACCCTCCTCCCAGTGCTCAAAGGGCTACGAGATTCCCTTCAAAAGGGAACAAAGGTATCCCTATGTCTTCAGTGATAAATTATGGGATGGAGTAGTGGAAGAAAAACCCTAATACCAGATCTGATAAGGAAAATAGAAGGGAGACTTCCAATAATAACAAGGATTCGCAGTTTGTAAGGAGTCGGAAGGCTAGGTGAACTCTGGATGCTTGGAGCAAGGAAGTAGCTAACGAAAATGGATGGACTGTCAACTATAGGGGCTTGGGAAATCAATTATGGACAATACCCATCACATCTAGGACTCCGAGATTTGCCTCTAGAGCTAATCGAATAATTCATTCATTACTTCACATCCACGACATTCAGGATTTGGCCTTCCGGCTCCTTCTCAACCAAGGATTCTCACCCATGGGATGGTAATAAAGGCCTACTACGAAGGGAAATCTCATCCCCAAAAAATCGCGCCCGCTGGAATTGTTACTGATTTTTGCTACTAGGCTCAATCAGGTGGAGCCTTTGTGTTTATAAAAGAAATAAGGTACATTTTAAGGCTGCTGAATCACATTCATGTGCATAAATAAAGGAATAAAAGATTAGAAATGTTACATTGCATTATGTAGATGCATATGACATAGGAGAGAGGACAAAGAATTTTAAGAAATGTAATCTTTATTGATGATGCAAGTGAATAATGTCTCACACAAGCCGTGAGACTAACCATTGTGATACAAATGAAAAGTACATTGTGCATTTGAAGATGCTAAAATGTAAAAAGCATAGGTAGTGAGGGGTGACTCGTCATTGCCTGATGACAAGTCCGTTCTGAGGTGCTGTGTCTTGTCCCTAGTTTCTTGCTTGTCTTGTATCCAACTTTTGCATCCTACTGCTCATGAAATGCCTGCATTTGAGAGAAGAGATGACATTAGATCAATGATCTAAGCAATGTCGGGTCATCACACACTACATATACACGCATCTGCAAACATCAATTTAAGCCTCATGTTCATAATAACGGCTAGCGTCACAGATGTATGAGGAAAATGAGCATCAAAGCAAGATTCATATACATTTCTTTTTCTAACTTGTTTTCTTCATGTGCAGATACAGGTGTCTATCCTGTAGCATGTGGGGTCAAATGGGCTCCCACAAGGGTTGACCCCAACGTGCTACATGATATCAAATGGATTGTAATGAAACTAGAACATCAAGCTGGTATAGCATAAAACAATGGAATCAAGTACCACAGAAGCATACTGGTAATGAAATATTAGGCTATATGAATGTTAATGCTACATGGTGACAAGTGGTAGTAACAAGGACATTGCAATAATAGTGAGGAAATGTATATGAAAGTGCACATCAAGGAAAACACATTATGTCAGAACAATATACAAATAAAAGGCACAGGTATACATATCAATACTTTAAATGCTTCAGAATCATAAATACTGATGTTTCAATCAGATCACAACAGGGAGTTAAGAAGATCAAAAGAAATTACATTCAATGCCTTTTAGAAGCCATGATAAAAGAGGTACAAAAATCATAATGCAACCATGAGAAAGCTTCAGGTAGCAACAGTAGGACAATCATCAGGATTTCATGAACTTTAAACAAGTGAAATAGATGCATGAGAAGCAACAAGTGTCATGATCACTGTCATAAGGATAGTCATAACTATAATACATCATTCACGAGGGAGCACAGTCAAGTTTTCATGATTCAGAGACCAAGTGAAAAATAGTAAAGGTACAAATATAAATGCGCCATTGGTTTCAAATATTAAGTGACAACAATAAGTTAAAACAATATGACAATCTAAGTGTTATTGTCATGTTGAAGTACTGATATAAGCTACAGTAATGAAAAACATGTTTTTGCACCATTAGCCCAGTAATAATATTTTTAAATCATAACAATGGGCAAGTGTTGAGGATATAATGAGGAGAAACCTTTTTAAGCTCAGAATCACCATAAAGGCAGAATATTACAAAGATCAACATGAGCATCATGACCATTGAAGATCACATGAGAATATTAATCCAAGGAGTATATATTTTTATCATTTTAGAGATAGTGTCCTTGAATAATGAAAGGGACGGTGAGAGTGAAATATATCACTGCTACAAAGACACTTAATAGTTATAGCACAGGGCACAACCATAACCATGAAGACCAAAAAGTGCCAGGAACAGAATGAAGGCAGTTGTAGGTGCTATTATGAGCACAATCATCATAAATAACAATATGGGAAAAGGAAGTGCCATCTAAATAGGAAATTTTCATGATATAGAAAAGGATTTTTTATTTTTATGACTGTCAAAATGCTAATAATGATGCTTCAAAACAATGACCAAAACAAGGAAAACCATCTTCATTATGTCAAGAGAATGTTACAAGTGACAATATGTTGACTTATTGATATTGCAGAGAATCAGAACCTTGTCATAATCACGTTAAGACAAAGAGTTTTCCATCAATGGTACTATCCAATGTTAAAGGGGAAAGAAAGAAAATTGTTGTAACAGAGCAGGTCATATCATGAACAAATAAGACTCTATAAAGAGCATAATATGATGTGTTGATCAGTGTATCAAGACAATGATAATGCTATAGAAGAGAGTATAGTTCCCATTAACAAAATACAACATGAAGTTCAAATGAAAGATACAGTCAGTTTAAAGAGAAAGAGTCTTCACTCAGGAATTCAATGATAGCCAAAGGGCATTAATGGTGTTAATGAAAACTATGTGGGTGCACTGAAATATTGGTGTCCCAGAGATGCCAAAATAGGAAATGACTATGCATCATAATGGGATGCAATTAGAGCAGAATAGTAGAAACATTAGGTGCAGAGAACAATAATGTAGCGTGAGTAAAAGCTACAGAATAATAAAGTGGAATCCCTTTGTACATAAGTACACAGATATGTCAACATTTTACCAGTGCATAAAATGAAGTCACGGATTTCCAAAAGACCCCAATCATTGAGTGAGCTCAAAGGAAATACAGAACCCTCATGGAAACACAACATCAATTATACAAAAATGGAAAATATGTTCAAAGACGAGCAGACACACCTGTTGAAAAATTAAAAAAAGGTCTATCATAGAAGCCGCATAATGGGTAGGAAAAACTCCAACATCAACCTGTGCTGATGGTGGCCACAAATTTCAAAATTCAAAAAATGAAGAGTTCAGAGACATGCAGTGTTTTAAGATTATGGAAACGAAGAGACTTTCAGATTGTTATTAGCACAAAAGATTCATCATTTTTGTCTCCAAAAGAGCCAGGTTCGAACTTACCAGGCACGGCGTGAGAAAAATCTCCTAATAGTTTCCAGAAAACCCTCAAAGATTCAACCGAATGCACAAAGAAACCCTCAAGGTCGGCGACCAGTGAAAGCAAAGAAATAGAGAATAGCTAAAAAAGAGCTCATAACGGGTGGGAAACTATAGTTCCAGGGTTGTTCATGTGGGAGGGAACTATAGTTGGGTGGCTCGAATTGTGTAGGGTGGTGCGTGCAGAGGAAGACGAATAGTAGGGGTCCTATGAATGCACACCGCCATTATGGAAGCAGGGTGATAAGTTCCTTCATTATTCTGGAGGGGAATCATAGTTCCCCGAGCCATAGAATTGTAGGATGGTGCATTGAGTTAAGGGCCCGTTTGGACCACGGCATATCGGCCGATATTCCAGAATACCATATTCCCAATACGCTATCCATTGTTTGGGGTCGACAGCAAAGGATGGAATTGGAATTTTGATATTCCAATTTTACCCAAAAAATGGGCATATCATCTTCCACTTGAAAAGGTGGAATTGGAATATTAGCTCGCATTCCACTTTCAAATGCTCATTTTATTTGCCGTTGGGTCCGTTTTTGCAGTGAATAATAATTTTGATGTCCGAAATTTCATTTCCGCCAAAGATTTCGGGGGTCTGCGAAGAAGGCTATGTGAGCAGCCCAGTCGTGAGGAGTTGTAGCGTTTATATTGTCTGGTTTATCCCACGGATTCGGCTTCTGTGACCTTCAGCTTTCCCGAGCAGTCAATGAGGGATGCCATCGATAATATGAATGGCAAGGTGCTTGATGGTTTCTTTTCACTGTGCGCTGAGATAATATGTCACTCCCCTGCGCCGCTCGTGTATATTCTTCCTTTTCACCAT
>MU228320.1:1386080-1404829 GCA_018584345.1 Thuja plicata | reverse complement strand
CTTTTTCTTGGCATATGATTGTCTTAGGAGATTCTCCTAGACTCCCCTCCAAGTTTACCCAGATTTGGCATACTTTCAAGATGGAGATTTTGTTTAATATTTGGAAAGATAGAAATGTTGTTATTTTCTCTCACAGCTCTCTTGATACGAATGTTGCTTTGTTTAACAAAACTTGTATATGTAATAATGTTATGATGCAGATTCAAGTTCAATCCAATAAAGTGGCTCTGGAAGTAGCTCACCTGCAGGAGCTGCTCAATCATTGGGGCAATGCTCCCTGCACTGTTGCTCGGGTTCCTCCAGGTGCCCTTTCTACCGAGGGTACGCCTCCCAGAGGCCGCTGCCGCGGGCGCAGTTGTTCGGCGCGCCGCTTGCACACTCCTCGGTCCCAGGCTCCTCGTCACCACTCTCCGAGAGGTGGTGGGGACGGATGGCGGCGCCGCTCGACTTCTCCGCCTCCTCGGCCTTCTGGGTGGGCGCCGGCTCCGGCGCAATCTGCCCCTCCTGATGCTCCTAGTGCTCGTCGTGGTTTGGATTGGCCTCCTGCCACCTCTTCCAAGTATGCCCACCTGGCTCTTGCTATCTCCCCGCCCAGGGCGGATGAAAAAGAAAAAGAAGATGATGATGGTTGGTCGCTTCCCGACCCTCCTGTCAATCCCACTAAGGCATGGGGATTGGATGATAAAGATCCTCCACCTTCTGTTACTGCTCTTGCTGCCTAATGGCTTTATGTTTTTTTGATGAATAGTTTTCGTTTCCGGCTTTGCCGTGTGAACTCTGCGGGGTGATTTCTATATCCCCCGGCCCCTTTTTTGTGGATATGTAACTTTAATATTTTTAATAGAAAAGGCACTATTCATAAAAAAAAATAGGAGCCCCTACTTTTTAGGTCTCTAAATTTGAGCCGGTGAAAATGGGGTGGGGCTACCACAGGGAAAGATTTGTCACATGTCAACAATCTTCTCATTTGTTTCCCACCAAAAAAAAAAAGAAATTTAGAAGGAAAATAAAGCGTTCACTTTTTATTTTATATATTTAAAATTTAAAATCTCTCCAACTTCCTTAATGATAAGCATATATATATTTTTCTATTAATAAATGTAAGTAATAAGTTTCCATTACTTAACATTTATTTATATAAAATTATATTATTGTTTGGATTCAATCTTTTGTGTGAATTTGTAATGTAATTTAGCATTTATTATAAATCGTATAATAAGTATTAAATCAAATACAAATTGATGGGATTTCTGAGTCAAAGGTAGTGCAAACAAACGTGTGTTTATTTATAAGTCAAGAAGGGTTGACTGGGTAATTTATGAGATTCCAAGGATTGTGAGGAGTTTTTTTACTTGGTTTGATGAGTTGCTAAACATTGTGAGAGCGTCTAGGAGTTTTGAGTCCTTTTAGGGGGAGTTGGAGAATTTTTGAGGAGCTTTAATGGTGGAAAGGGTCAAGGGGTGACCTTTTCTTCTTTTTTGAGCCTTTTTGGAGTCCTTTGAGGGTTTGAAAAGTAGGCCTTATTGTTGAATCCGACCAAGAGGGTTATGGCCTATTTTTACATAACAACTTCTTAGAGAAGCATAAATATTGTAAACTTCATTTGGTTGGAGTTAGTTCTCATTATGCATCTTTGTGCTTAGTGACTTTTTGGGTCCTTTGACAGTTTTGGCATATTTTGTAGCTCATTGTGGACATGTATGATAGTGGATACCTTGGAGATTAATGAAGATTAACATTCTACCTTCTCAATTTTCTATGTAATTATGTGCATGTGTTTGATTGATGCAACTACTTGTAAAACTATATGAATCCTTATGGTCATGTCTCATTATAGCACCATTTGCAGAATAATATGTATGTTGCAGGTTATGAGTTGTTCTAAAATACAAATGTTGCCTAGTTGTGAGGATTTTCTCTCCCTCTAGGGATATCAGCATTCAAGCCTTTATGAAATATTTATGCAAGTAACATATGTAATTGAGTCTTGTATGTCAAGCTTTATCATTGATTGACTTGTGTATGCAAGTTGTATTACAGGTCTTAAGTACATATTTGGTGCATCACCATAGGGTTTAGATTTCAATTCCAAGTTTCCTTCTAACCCCTTTACCAACAAATTTTAGTTTAGGTGAAGTACTATTTCGGAAGCTGACCTTTCTCTGGAGGTTCTTTCCATCATAGGTGACCCACAAACCTGGAAAGTTCCCATGTTTCTCCAAAATAATAAGTTTTGCAACTTAGCAAGGGTGCAAGTTTGAGAGATACCAAGAATATATCTATAGAATAGAGGAAGGTTAATCAATGAAGCCCTAATAGGTAATACAAACCCTCAAATAATCCAAAGAACCAAGTAATGCAAAAAAATAGGAACTCTAGGCCTCCACTTTGATCAGAACAAAAGAAACCATGAAATATAAATCCCTAATCCTCAGATAAGGAGGAAAGGGTCATTACTGTTGAGATTAAAGACATGCAGATGACATGTGGGATCACTATAGGACTCACAATTTATTTGCACGATGATGTGGATATGGGCTTCCTAGCGAAAGCATTGCGAATTGGTTGGAGGAGACTTGTGAGGGCTAGGTAAGTATCACTATTCTTCCTGAGGATTTTATATTCATTGATTACAAGAACTTAAACCTAAATAAAAAAACTTTATCTAGAAATCATGTCTATTATAGTGGGTATAATTTCAAATTCATTGACTGGAAACCAAATTTTGAGCCCAACAAACTTCAATCAATAAAACTGGCCAAATGGATTAGTTTACGTAACCTCCCAATTGAGTTGATACACAACGAAATTCTAATGAAAATAGCAGACTGACTGGGAAAATTTGTAGGGCTTGAAGATTTTTTTATTATTTTTATCTAATGTTAAAATCCTAATAAATCTTGATATTAATTTGAAATGCCTTAAATTGATAGAACTAATCACAAACAATGCCACATACATCATCATACATGTATTTTATCTAGGTCCCATTTGCAATAAGGTAGCTTAAAAAATGAAGAGCACACCTCATCAAATAGAATAAATTGATGGCAAGAATAATAATAAGTATCAAGAGATTAGGGTAAATAATGGAAATATACCAAAACATAGAAATGAAGTTAACATCCGGCTTAACGAGGAGAAGGGGTGTTTTATTGTGGAGAGCCTGAATGGAGCCCAATTTGGTTTCCCCAAGCCTAGCTCTCAAGAGGACCTTAAAAAATCCCCTCAGCATGAGATTAATACATAATTATCTTTGGTTAATCTGGTTTATGAGAGAAATAGGGAGCTAAAACTAGTGAATGATTCCCAAGAACTACAGAAGCAGGATATTGAGGAGGGAGAAATAGTTGAGAATAGGTCTAAGGCAGCACCAATGGTTGAGAATACCAATATCATGGTCGAAGGGGATGGGAATGAGGTTGCCTCGATGCTAGAAAAGGATACCTCTATGGAAGGGCAAGTGGAAGAGATTACTAAGATCCCAAGAAATGATGGTGCTATAGGGAATAATGTTTTAATATTCCCTAATGTCGGGGACACAAATCCAAAAACCTACATCTCTAAGGATAATAGTTTGATGGCTGAAAAGAAGGATCCACAACCTGAGATGAAGGAACTCAATGAGGATCTCATGAAGGCAGGTGAAAGAGAGGGAGGTTTGGAACTGGGTATAAATTATATATGTAATGATGTTCTAGATAAACTTCTGAAAGGGATAGCTGAAGATTTCATCAATAAAGAAGAAATTGCCAAAGAGAAGCAATCTCTCATTGCTAAGATTATGGAATTGGAAGAGGAAGAAGAGAATCAAGAGGTATGGGAGGAAGAAATTATTGAGTTGGGAAGGATGGGGCAGGATGTAGAGGAGATACACTTGGGGGTGGTGATATCTGATATAGGTGTAAAGGAAGGAAAATGATTTATTGAATGTTATTTAGTTTTATTAGGGTTTGATTGTGTATTTCCCTGACCTTTACATTTAAATTGAATTGGGTTGATTTGTATATTGTGATTAGGGAGAAGATAAGATGTTCTTTTTCTATCCTCAAATGCACAAATGGAAGATCCAAGTTGATCAACCCAAGAAAAGGGCTAATGCACAAATGAATCAACTATTTGGAAAGGAGAACAAAGAAGGAGAACAAAGTTGCAGATCAGAGAATGCTATTTTCTGAGGTTTGTAGACTGTTTCTGGAAAATCTGATAGTTGATCTCAAACCAAAACGCAGAGACGAACAAAACCCAGAAATCTTTTTCCGTTCCGATGTCGTCTTATGAAAAAGGTCAACCTTGACCCACAAATGTCACCCCTGACCCAATAATGTCGACCCTGACCTGCACAGGTCCAACATAGAGTCTATTCGCGTTGTCTGAAAGAAAGCCGAAAAGGGTATCCAGATCTGGTCTCAAAACTACAATCCTGAACCTGTACCTACAAGAAAAAGAGGATTGTTTGTTGTGGGGGAGGGGTTTGCCTTAGTCAAACCTCAATTTAGGAATTAACCTTGAAATCAATAAAGTACAGAATGCTAGCAAGTAGTAGAATTGAATCTAATAATGAAGCTATGATATTCAATAGATATGTAATTGTAATTCAAATGTATGTAAGTATGAAAGTATGAATTCAATAGAAACCATAAACCTCCATGATTTGTATGCTTGAAATCCACCTTGAAGAGATGATGAAAGAATCTTGAGGATGCACAAAGGATCTTGAAGGAAGATCACACCACCACGATGGCTAGATCTAGGGTTTGAATGATGAATCTTGAATGCTTGAACCAAATCCCTTCAAAGTCTTGAAAGCTTGAATCCTTGATCTTCAATGGAGAACTTGAATGCTTGAGAGGAAGACTTGAACACATTGAAAGATTAGAAATATGTAGAATAATGGATGCTTGAAACTTCGCTTGATCACCTAGTTGATAATTCGTAATGCTTAGAGAAAATGAGAGAGAAATGCTTCCTTTTATATGAAACTAGGGCACAATCTTCTAAGGAGGCCGACATAGGATAATTAAATTACAATTAGACCCATGCCCTTAGAAAATGACCTATATTAAATATAATTTAGGAATCAACGCTTCAGAACCTGAAACAGCCGACCCAGAAGCAGGAAAACTAAATTTTTGATGACCCCCGGCAGCTGACAAGTTTCCAGTTTTGAAAGGGGGACCCTAGTCAAGGTCGAGATTGACCCTGACCTAGGTCGAGGTCGAGGTCAACCTTGATCCAGGGGGTCAAAACCCTTGGAAAATATGCCAAGTGGGGTAGAAGGTGCCCGGAGAGGCCCAATCAGGGTCCTAAACAGGAACAAAAGCAGAGGATGATGCAGAAACAGGAGGATGATATGATGGAGGTCAAAAACATCCCCTAAGGAGGGGTAAATGCTCTTAACATGGAAGTGCTTCCATTTTAAGATGATATAATAGGTAAGGATATCCTGGATTGTGCAAAGACTAACATTAAATGGGTAGAAAGTCCCTTTCAAAATTAAGGGCTAAGGTCGGATCTGTTGAAGACCAAAATAAAATAAAAACTTTGTTCAATGTTGGGAAGGCAAAGTGCCTTCCCACAGAGCCATGAGAGTCAACACTTGGAATTTTAGGGGCTTAAAATGCCCCTAGAAAGAAGTGAATTGTGAAGCGGTACATATTTGAAACAAAGACTGAAATTATAATGTTACAAGAAACAAAATTCAATCAAGATGACATTTTTGTCTTTAAAAAAAATTAGGCATTTGGAACATAAAAGGATCCCCCGGTAATGGGGCCTCTGGTGGTTTGTCAATTATATGGGATCCAATGGTAGTTTTCTTCACCAAACAAGAATGCCATCAAAACTGGATGAGTGGGTTAGTAAGAAGTATTAGGAGCAACCTTCAATTTTTACTTATTAATCTCTACGGGCCAACTCGGAATAGGGATAAGATTATGGCTTGGAGGGAGATTGAACATTACTTGGGAAATACACCAAATCATATATGCATTATTGGAGGAGATTTGAATGCAAATCTGGACCCTAAAGAAAAGTGGGGAGGAATCTCTAAAGAAGCTCAATCAACAATTGATTTTAGAGAATGGGTTCATAGAAACAATCTATTAGAATCTAGACAAAAAAGGAAGTATTTACTTGGAACAATAAGAGATAAGGTTTTAGACATATTGCTGAAAAAATTAATAGATTCTTCCTTAAATGTAGTTGGGAAGATTTCCCTTTCATTCTCTCGACAGAAATCCTCCTTCAATCAGGCTTTGATCACTTCCCTGTCCTCTTAAATATCTCGAAAGATATACAACTCAAATGATGCCCATTTAAATTTGAAAAGATGTGGCTGAGAGATGAGAACCTTATAAGGATAATGTAGAGATTGTGGAAGGAGGTAGAGGTATCTAGATCAAAACTATATTGCCTAGTATCAAAGATGAAGATATTAAAAAATAAACTATTGGAATGGAATAAAAGCACCTTTCGAAACATCTTTGAAGAAAAAATCATGATTGAGGAAGGGATTACAATAGTAAATAAGGAAGTAATTGATAAAGGTATGAATGATGATCTTTATCTCAATAAAAGGAAATTTCTAAACGATTACGAAGACATCTTGGCTAAGGAAGAGATCTTTTGACACCAGAAATCCAGGGAGTCCTAGCTAGAGGCAGGGGGCAAAAATAATTTTTTTTCCATAATAGTACCTAACAACGTAGGAACATTAACAAGATAACTAAGGTTATAAAAAAGGATGGAACCATAATAGGACCCTCATATGATTGTTGATGAAGTTGTTAACCATTTTGAAAGTATATTAAATAATTGGTAAGGTTCTAACACGGGACATCAAATGCATATTTTATCAAACATACGCAAAATTATTACTGTAGAGTTGAATAGAGCATTAACTGCAAAATTTACTAAAGAATAAATAGAAACAATAGTTATGCAGATGATCCCTCACAAGGCCCTGGGACCAGATGGTTTCCTGACTTTCTTCTTTAAAAAATGATGGCACTTTATTAGTGTTGAAGTGGTAGGGGCTATGGAAGGTGTTAGGAACTCTGGTAATATGCTGAGATAAATTAATAACACTTTTCTTACCCTCATTCCTAAGAAGGATAAAGTTGATAAATCTAATGATTTTAGGCCCATATCACTTTGTAATACCCTCTATAAAATTCTTACAAAAACCTAGGTCATTAGAATCCAAAAACTTCTTCTAGAGCTTATTAGTGAAGAGAAAACTAGTTTTGTCCAAGGTAGATTCATCTATGATGGAGTAATAATTGTTCAAGAAGCAATCCAATCAGTCTAATGAAACTATAATCTTAGCATGTTGATCAAGTTTGACATAAGGAAATCCTATGATAAGGTAGATTGGCGCTTTTTATGTAAATGTTTAGAGGCCTTCAACTTTGCAAAATAATGGATCAACTTGATCTTTGAATGCATCTCAACACCTAGAATGTGAGTATTAATTAATGGATCACCTAAAGGATTTTTCAATATCTCAAGGGGGTTAAGACAAGGAGATCCTATCTCTCCCTTTGTATTTATTATCATGGCAGAGGCATTAGGAAGATCAATTGCCAAAGCAAGGGAAAATGGTTAGATTAAAGGCATTCAAATAACAAGTGATCTAGAGTTCACAACTCATCAACAATTTGCTGATGATATATACAATTCTTTATGAGGAAGGTGAGAGACACGAAGATATAGAAATCTAGAATATTCTCAACTCCTATACAAACGCATTTGGAGAAGAAATCAATAGAGAGAAATATTTTTTTTCTTTAACAAAGAAAGGAATGTAGAAGAGGATATTTGCAGCATTCTAAATTTTAAAAAGGGGAACTTACCTTGTAAGTACTTATGCCTTCCCTTGGATAAAGAGACCAAATCTAGTAAACTATGGGATCATTTTACTGAAAAAAATTAAGAATAAGATTGATTCTTGGAAAGGAAAATGGATTTCATCGGCTAGAACGGCCATAATGCTAGAAACAATCCTCTAAGCTCTTCCTATTTACCAATTATCATGCATTAATCTCTCAACCAAAAAAAGAGAAGAAATTAATAGAAGTTTGAGATCCTTCTTTTGGCAAGGGATGAAGGATAAGAAAAAGATATCATTAATGGCATGGGATAAAATATGCAAACCAAAGGAGGAAGAAAGATTGGGGATTAAGAACATGAAAGAACAAAGAAGAGCCTTAGGGGCTAAACTAGTCTAGAGAATGTATAACAATCCAAACCTAAAGTGGTTAAACATTCTAAGACATAAATATATGTAGGGTAATGACACTATTACCATTTTTAGGACTTCTTTCCCTTCGAAGGGATCACACATTTGGAATTTTATGCTGGACTATAGAAAAATCATAATATAAAAATTAACATGGAATCTTGGAAAAGGTGAACTGGCTCAGTTTTGGGAGGACTCTTGGGGTAGGGGATTTCAAGCCTCTCATTAATACAATGTAGAAAAAAAATACAAGGAACCATGGAGAACCCTTAGGAGAGAATAATTGCCTTATGTAGGCCCTCATATAATCCTCTAGATAGGGGATTTCAAGCCTCTCATTAATACCAAAAATTGTTGCTTCTTAACCCCCTAAAATTTCTTTGACAAAAAATATTTTACACAGGGATACAATTTCTTGTTTAGGAATCACAACAATTGTCATTAAAGCCACAACAATACCAACTATGTCGCCATTTAGCCTAAAGATAAATTCATAGTTAAAATACCTTTCCCACATCACCAATTCCAGGGCACATCTCGATAAATCATCAAGGTGGTACAAAATGCGATTCCAACTCTCCGACTTGATACTCGATCCCTCAGAATGTCATTTGTTTGTTTTTAGATACATGAAACACACATAAATTGGTTTCCATTTTTAGCTACTTAGGAGGGGATGATGCATAAGGAAGAGAAAGTAACCCTCTTGCATATAGAGCCTACATATGTCACTCTCCTCAAATTCCCCTAGACTACAACATCTAGCATAATAATGATCATAGGTGGCTTTCTGAAAGAGACGAGAACCTTCTAGAGGCCACTATACTCCATCCATTGGGAAATGTTCAACTGGAGAATTTATAACGGGAACGTTCATAATCACAGACATAGTTTTTCCATTCTTAACTCTGCGTGTTACTCTATCATAATTAAGCATCATGCAGTTTTGTCTTTTATTCCTCTTTATCATTACTTAATTGTAATAATTAAGTAATTTTGAGACCAAGTAACATGATAAAGTTTACTAATTTAAATACATATGCTACCATGAGATAAGTATAAATACCTGTGTGTGTGTGTGTGTGTGTGTGTTCGTACACATATATATAAATATATATATATATTATATGTATTGTATCAGTGGGGTATAGGTATTACTATTGTTTGCATTATTTAGGTAGAGCAAGTTACGTATTTATGTAAAACTATGGTTTTTTTGGCCGTGTAGAGTAAATTACTATGTGGTTACAAAGATCTTATTCATTAGATGAGGTTGATTTATAGTTTTGTATATGGCATTGATATGGAAGATACTAACAAGAATAGCTAGTTTCCTTGAAGTTGTTAAAATGTTTCATGCAGGAACGCTTTAAAGCATGAGGGTATAACGTAAAGTACCTCAAAACAAACAAAAGAATCAAGGTGGACACTCTAAAGGATCCAAGCAAGGACTGGTCTTCTTCATTTGCATCTATCCATGGTTTGAGATGGATAGTCAGACATGCTCCAATTTGTTGTATACGAGTTATATATAATGTAACAAAGAAAGTAATGTGTTGATTAATTTAACCCCCTATGTAGGAAAAGGGGAATGTATAGGCACAACAATTGTAATAATGGGGCATAAATATTCTCGTAAGCCTAATAGCATAAGCATGCAAATGAGGATGTCTAATTCCTCATCAAAACCTCGTTGCATATGAACAGGACAAATGTAAGAGAATGAAATGACGGATTCTTATTTTTTGGGGCAAGACCAAAGGTTTTCTCCGCCCAGCTCTTTCCTACTGGTGCCTCTAGTGAGCTGGGTTGTAAATAGATTTTAAAAATAATAAAATTGTTTAGCTTCATCCTTTTATCAATAAAAAAAGAAATCAAAATATTTTCTTAAATTTTTTTATTAATATTATATTATTAATATGAGGGTGTTTCTTATTTTGGAAACATTATGTTAATTATTAATTATTAATAATTTAAGTATAAATAGCTATCAAATTTAAGTTGAGAGGGAAGGGTTTTTGTTGACGCACTCATCACATCGCATTCCACCTCTTTTTTTGTTAGTGTTTAGGTTAAGGTTAGAGTTAGGGGCTCAATTAGTGTTAGTTTTAGGTTTACAATAGAAGGGTTGTTATGACGATGAGAAAAAAAGTTAGACTTAGGGTTACAACTACCCTTAGTTTCAGAAATAGGGTTAGATTTAGGGTTACCCTTAGGTTTAGATTTATGGGTAGGGTTAATTTAGGGTTAAGGTTAGGGTTACAAATAGTATTAGGGTTAGGGTTCAATTAAGGATCATATAGGAATATATCTAGGGTTATTGTTTAATTAAGGATTGGTATGATTAGGTTTATTATCATAAATCCACCCTATATGCATTATTCACATACTTAGCCATTATCCGACAAGGACCAATTCTCCTTGTTTGCAGCTTGCTTGGCACCCCTTTTTGTAATCTAGCCTTATTCAAATGAACCCTACTATACATCTTTTCTCTTGACATCAACTTTGTCCTTGATCTTTTGAGTGTTCTCAGACAGAGTTCTTCTCACATGTTCATGCACTTCCTTCATGGATTTTGCAAAGTCTTCAGCTTGTCCACTTCTTCTCTTCATGTCAATGAGATCTCTTAGGTCATACACACCCCTAGGATGCATTCCATAGACAATTTCAAATGGACTCTTCCCTGTTGTTCTATGCACAGTGTCATTGCAAGCAATTTTTTCTTAATGAATCACTTGATCCAAAGCCTATCCATACTCCTTAGTTAAACATCTAAAGAGGTTTCCAAGGGTCCTATTGACCACCTCTATCTACCCATCTATTTGGGGATGGTATGTAGATCCAAAAGATAGATTGGTACCCAATCTTTTCCATAGGGTTTTCCAAAAACGACCCATAAATTTTGTATCCCTATATGATACTATGCTGACTAGTAACCCATGGATCCTAATGTATTGTCTGAAAAACAAATGTGCTATATGACTGGCATCATTAGTCACTTTACAAGGAATGAAATGAATCATCTTGCTAAACCTATCTACAACAACATATATGTTGTCAAAACCAATCTTAGTTTTGGGCAAACCAACTATGAAATCCATACTTACACATTCCCAAGGCCTATTCGGAATTGGAAATGGTTGATAAAGACCAGCATTTGAGGATGTTCTGTTGGGTCTTTGAAAAATAGTGCACTGTTCAACATACCTCCTTATGTCCTTATGCATCTTAGGCCAATAATAAAACCTTTGAACTAAATCTAGAGTCTTGTTCAATCCAAAGTGTCCACTTAAGCTACCATTGTGATTTTCTTGAATTAAATTATCTCTCATTGATCCTTTAGGAACACACAACTGTCCACCCTTAAACCAGATTCCTTCTTGCAAAGTGTATTTTGCATTCTAAGGCACTCTATTTTCACTACTTCTTAGCTTCATTAATATTTTCACTAGAAAATGCCACTGGTCTATTATCTTGACTCAAAACTTCCCCCACTAGAATGTTACTTCCATCACACTATATGGTAAAGAGTTTCTCAAAAATTGGGAGGACTTTAGAGTTGAATTTCTGGCTTAGATTGTGTATGTTTTTAAGGCACGAAAAACAAGGAAGGGCTGGGGTGAGAAAGAAGGCACGAAAAACAAGGGGGAAAAAAGGAGGAAACAGACAACCTAAGAGCAAAAAAGGAACAAAAGTAATAATAATAATAATAATAATAATAATAAGCCATAAATTCAACTCTAAATTCAATGGATTGTGGAAATCTGATCGATTTAGGGAGGACTACTATAGGTTGTGTAGCTACCTTCTATTTCATAACTTCAAATCCCTTATCAACATCCTTGGTCCATTGAGACTTAGCTTTCATACCACCCTTAATTGTATCCACTATAGGAGCACAAATTGTACTAAAGTTCCTTATGAATTTTCTATAGAATTGAGCCAATCCATGAAAACTCTTAACTTCACTAGTTGTCTTGGGAGTAGGCCAGCTTAGTATTGCTTCCACCTTTGATGCATCCATCTTCAAATCACCTTTGGATATCACAAAGGCCAAATTGACAAGCTCCTGCTTCATAAACTCACATTTTTCCAAATTAATGGTTAGTTGTTCCGCTTACAATTTTCTAAGTACAATTTCTAAATGCTTAAGATGATCCTCTTTAGTTTTGTTAAAAATTAAGATATCCTCTAAGTAAACAACTACAAATTTACCAATAAAATCTTTGAAGACTTCATTCATGAGTCTCTTGAATTTTCTAGGAGCATTGGTGAGTTCAAATGGCATGATAAGCCATTAATAGAGGCCCTATGTAGTTTTGAATGTTGTCTTCCACTCATCTCCCTCCTTTATTCTTATCTAGTGATAGCCACTCTTGAGGTCTATTTTGGTGAAGTATTATGCACCCCCTAAACAATCCATAAGGTCTTCAATTCTGGTTATAAAGAACCTATACCTAATTGTAATTCTATTTATGGCTCTAGTGTTCATACATAATCTCCATGTTCCTCCTTTCTTGGGTGCTAGCAATATTAGAACTGCACATGGGCTAATACTCTTCTTTATCAGTCCATTGTCAAGAAGTTCTTGCACTTGTTTAGTCACTTCTTTGTTCTTCTTAGGAGTCATCTTGTATGGAGCTTTGTTAGGAAAATAAGCCCCTATAATTAAGTCTATCTGATGACTTATTTCTCTTTATGGTGGAAAAGTAGAAGGGGTTCCATCATTGATAATGTCCTTAAACTGATTCAACAAAGTTAGTACCTATGCAGGTATGTCCACTATTTTGTCTTTCTTCTTTTCTTTTCGTTGCACAATCATTGCAAACCCAACTCCTTCTCCCTCTTTGAGAGTGTTCAAAAACTCATTTTCACCAACTAACAACACATTAGGGCCTTTAGTCTTACCATCTTCTCTTTCTCCTATTGACTGTATTTTGTAGGTGACTCCATCTTTTGGAAAGTGTGTGAATTCTTTTCTCCATATTGATTGACTATTTTCCTGTCATATTGCCATGGCCTACCTAATAGTAGGTAGAATGCATCCATTAGCAATATTCCACACAAAAAATTTTTTTGTAGCCTCCTAGGGTGAACTCCACCCAAGTTTGTTCATTTACCAAAACATGTTGACCTTTGTTAAGCTAGGTAACCCTATAAGGATTACTATGTGTAATTTTGGTGCAGAGCACCTCCCATTTTGGCTTGAAGATAGATTAGATAGTGTTTAGGGTTGTTGAGGGGTCTTTTGTGTGTTTTGTAATAAGATCCATGAGTGTTGGATCCAAGTTGAATAATCTTTGGTTGTAAGAGCAAAAGTTGTTCATTTTGTTCACAATGTGGTCACATCGTCTAAAAAGTGTAAAAGTTTCTATTTTTGGGAAACTAAGGGTTTTTATCTTCTCTAGGGTCCTAAGTGTCCTAAATAGGGTCCTAGGATGGGTCAAAATGCATCGAGTTGACCAATTTAGTCAAAGAACAAGAAATGCTCAAAAGTTGCTAGCAACTTTCAAAAGTTGCTCAAGCAACTTTCAAAAGTTGCTCAAGCAACTTTCAAAAGTTACTCAAGCAACTTTTGCAACTTTTTGCAAAAAGTTGCAAATGGGAGTTTGGACAGTTGTAACCACCCATGCTTGGGTATTCAAGCATGGATTGATGATTTTTGAAAGGTTAATGGAGTTTTGATTACAGACCACACGTGAGACATGTACAGATGGTTTTTTGAGATTTATTGCAATTTACAGTGTTTTTGCATCTTTGTACAGCTATGTATGAATTGAATTGAGAAATCTAACTCCATGGGAGTGTAGATATTTGTATTATTTTTCTTTTCCATAATCTATTTTTGTTTCAAGTTCAGTAGGTGTAAAGTTACATTAGGATTTAGGTGACTGTGTCTGCAATTCCAATTTGCTGAGTTACAGAAGCAAAAATGGCTCTAACCTAAGCATCCACAGTTGAAAATGGATGAAACCAGGTGGGATGATAGGTTAGGGTCTTTATATAGTTTTTATTTTTTCATTTTTGTTTTTGCAATGAAGCTCCTAGGCTTGGAGTGATGCCCTAGGGCTGACTTCTTGGAGTAGGTGAGCCTGGACAGGGTAAAGATTGAATTGAAATAGAGAACCCATGATCTTGGATGGATGACTTGGTGGCATGTATGGAAGCCCTAATGTGTCTCCTTGAAGGATCAAAAGGTTGTAGGAGGTGGAGTGAAGTTTGAAGACAAGATTGAGACAATTTGCACTGACTAGTCCAGAGGCCTAAAAGTTAGGCTAAAAACTAGGGCCTGGAAGGAATTAGGGTTATGGGTGCCTTGAGAAACTATAACTTTGGATTATTGAAGGGATAATTGATATATTTTAGATTCCTAAGGCCTTATGTGGGGTTTTTTGGAATAATTTAGAGCATTTGACCCCAAAAAGTGAAAATAGAGCTAATTGAATTAGGCCTACTAGTGCATAGTGATAACAAATGGATTGTTATAGTATTCAAAAGTGTTGGAAATTCTTCCAATGTACTTTTAATATGTCAAGAATATAGGCAAGAGTCTATGAAGAGTATGGGGAAGATCCTAAGCAAGGGTTTGGGGTTCTAGAGGAAGATCTAGTGTGGAGACAAGATAGTTGGTGGACTAGTTGGACTAGTTGAAATTGTTTGTGTTTGTTTCTTCATCAATTCAACTATACCTAGGAGTTCTAGGAGATCCATATTGGTGAATACCACATAGGTTTTAAGACCATTGGATGGTTTGGGGAGTGATTAACAACTTATGGAGAAGAAAACACTAGAACTCTAAACCCTCTGCATCAAATTTTGTGCAACTTCAACTTGTTGACGGCCTCCTTTGAGACTATATTATCTGTGGATCATGAATCCACAACAACCTTGCACACTTTACCCATAATTTTTCCATTTATCCTAAATAAGTATCTCCTTTGGCTTGGCTCCTCCTTCACTGGTTCTTTTATCAAAACCCTTCTAATCAGGAGGTTCTCTCCAACCTCTAAGTCTAAGCTCACCTCTGGTGACTTACAATATCTTCTTGCACATAGTTAATTCTCCTATCCCCTCCTTGGTATGAAGAAGATTTCTCAAGGCATTTATAGGCAGGGTGTCCAACTTGATGACAGTTGTAGCATTTCATGGTGGAGAAGTAGGATCCTCTCCATGATCCTCTAGACCTTCCTCTATTATTGTTGCTAGATCACCTTCCTCTATAGCTGCCTCTGCTACTAGAATCCCCACTTTTCTCTGTTAGCTTGGATTCCACTTTGGCTCTTCGGTCATTAGTTCTTCCATAAAAAATTCCTCTCTGGCCTATGTGGTCTCTTCCTTTGCCTTTTACCCCTATTTCCTTGTTCAAACTTCTTTTTTCTTTTCTCTTTCACCTTGAGTGCCAATTGATAGCACTTGTGAACTTCACTAGGAATCAACGGGCTAATTTCTTCTTGGATACTCCACTTTAACCCATTCAAGTATCTTGCAACCTTGATACTTTCATCTTACATCACATTGGATCTTAGATATAACTTTTGGAACTCTTCTGCATAGGTTCTCACATCTAGTTCTTTTTGTCTCAAATTTTGTCTCTTTCTATGGAGTTGAATCTCATAGTCATCAGGAACATAGGTCTCTTTAATCTTGGAAATGTTGCCCTTCCAAGTATCAATTATATTTTTACCCTCCTTTTTCTTCTTTGTGTGAGTAAACATACACCATGTTAGAGCAGCTCCTATCAATCTTGATTTAGCTACCTTAACCTTTTGTGCTTCACTAATTCCATCACATTCAAAATGATTTTCCAAACCCTCTATCCATTCCATGACTAGGTCTAGTTCTATCTTTTCACTAAAAAGTGGTATTCCTTCTAAGATTTTTCTTTCCATGGCTTTTAAGGCTTTGAGAAAGGGTTTCTCTAGGATCATAGGGTCTGGTTTAGGTACTTCATCTTCTTCTGCAACTCCCTTTCCCCAATCTTCTTTTTCACTCACCTTGACACTCACTTCTTTAGCCTTCACTTCTACCTCACCTGATTTTATTTCTAATTGGGATATCCTCTCTCTGAGAAACATATTATCCAATTCTTGGTCATAGAACTTCTTGGATAACTCTTCATTTGTCACCATGTTGGATTCTCCAACTGATTCTCTGTCTGACATGCAACTTACACTAGCCCAAATCTTTAGGTTTTGATACCACTTTGATAGGGAGACTCTCTCTTTAGAAATAAACCTAGTTCTTCACTAGTCCTCTAAGGACCTCTTCGAGATTATTTCTTACCTAGTATCCTATTACCTTAGGAGGTTTCAATTCACTTCCCTCCTATCCTCTTAGAGTTCCTTTATCAATTCCAAGTGCTCAATCTTCTATTCATTCCCTTGAACTCACCATGGTAAGCTCAAACACCATCTTACTAGCCTTCTATCACTTACCTTGCGATATTTTAGGGCCTATCCATAACCTAATTGAGTCCACAAACCAATCTTCTTGAGTAATCCTTGGCTCATTTCCCCATCGCTTTGCAAACTTCCTATTTTTAAGGGCTACAAGCCTAATAGGTCTCAATTAGCCCATTTTGAAGTTTTCAGACCTTCTTTCCCAAAACTCTCACACAACCCTCTGAACCAATTGGTGATTCAGACACCCTTTGGGAAAATATTAAATATTTCTCTAGTCTTGGACCTCAGACTATTCGTACACTACCAAACCCTAACTGGGCTATTTTATAGGAAAACAAGCCAGTTTGGGAACTTTCATTGAAAAATCCACTCAAATGGATTCACCAACCCTCCAACTCGCAACCAAGGCTCTGCATGAACCTACTAAGAAATTCTAAGGTCTTGGATTTGTTCATCCAATCCACTCCTACAAGTTACACACTTCTGATACTCTTGCTTCCTAGCCAGGCTATGGAAGAGCTCGCCTAGGGCAAGAGCTTAAAACTCACAAACAACACTTCCAAAATCCTACCAAAAAGAAAACTACTATACAAAGGTTCTATTTTAATTCCCCCAAGGGATGAGTGCTTTCCACGGTGGGAACTCAAGATGGAGCCATTTTTTGTTATGAACACCCTGTCTAGTCCAGAGACTCAGAATCAGGGACAAAAATCTTTTACATGAACAAAACTAAAAGAAAAACTCTAAACTAGTACACACAGAGCACCAAAATGTTGTATCCTAACTATTCAGAGTGAAATATTGACAATCTCTATCCATTTGGCTTGAATGCAGCACCAACAATAAGAAACATAGTTAGTGTTGCCAAGTGGCTCATTCAGGAGTGTTCAGGAACATATTAGGGTTTTCATTTATGGAAACTTATTAGTTATGAATGATTGCTTGGAGTGAAACAAAATTTTGGAGTTAAGGTTTGCAAAATGACTAAATGCAGAAAGTAGTTTGTAGGGTACAAGAGTATAGTTTTGGGCAGAGAACACTGTATATGTTGAATGAAGACATGTGAGCTTAGAGGAAGCTATTTTGGGTATGATAGACCTTTAGTTAATGACTCTTAAGTTTTGGAGTTCAGAGATGAAAGATACAGATGTTTGAAGACATGCGAAGATAATGATACAATAAGACAGAGAAGTTGAATGATCACGATGATTGAGGGAGTGTAATGTGGAATCCAAACGTGCTATGTTGGATTTGGATTGTGTATTACATATATTTTGGTAGTGTATGGTCACCAAATTTGTATTTACTTTTGGTATAAGTGTTGGTTCTATTTTGAGATGTATTTGGAAGTCGACTAGGTATATAATAATGTATATATATGAAGAGATTTTGAGAAGCGAAGTATGGTATGTATGTGAATGTGTAACGTCCCCGCCAGGGAACCCATAAGGAATCAGGTCTTATGACCAAAAATTGCAACTAACAATTTTTTTTATTTTTATTTTTACATTAAATCATTACTACTTCACATAACATTCCTTAAGGTTCCCTTAATGTATTCAATTACTAACATATTAACATTACTTAACCAAATCGAATTTCATTTCATTTCTCTACTTTCACATTTAGAACTTAAGAGATAAGGTAAGAAAATAACATTTCATTTACAATTATATTCCTTACGTTATATACTAATTTCATTTCTCCTTCCTACACATTGAATAACTTATTCATTACAAATCACATTTCAACTTTAGCGTAATAAACATTTTTCTTTCATTACAACAAAGAAGAGATAGAAAAGATCATTCAACATTACATTGTATATTTCCAACTTTGATCTTTCAAATAATAACCCTTGAAATTAGGCCTAGAACTATCCCTCCCAAATACATTGCTTTTCTTTTCAATTACATCTTTCTGATAATAGATCTCATAATAAAAAGTACATAAATGGCCCAAAGGCACTACAACGTATCTTTACATCTTTATTTTTAGTAACAATGATAAAAGTCTTCATAGAATCTGAACATATCCAAGCCATGAGTCACGAACAGGACCTCGAAAGATTTTTTCCACCCAACCATGTGGAACTGATGAGG
>MU228320.1:1363234-1383807 GCA_018584345.1 Thuja plicata | reverse complement strand
TTCTACTACCCCAACAAGGATAACTCCCTAAACAGAATTCTAAGTCCAAGGGTAATCTCGAGAGTATCTTGGTTAAATCTCCACACATCAACAGTTTGAGGATTTTGAAGGCACGCTCAGACCTGTGAAGCCAGGTGGAGACGATGCCTGGTACCTACATCCTGCATCACCAACTGATATGCATATACAAATATATATAAAAATAGACAGTAGAAATCAAGGAGGGAGAGTGCGACATTGTGTGGATCTCCCGTAGGAGTTACTACGACTGCCCCTCCTCATCCTACACTCACATTAGCCAGTGAACATCAAACCATAATAGGGTCAGTAGGGTTAAATCATAATATAAACATCATAACACAAATCAATGTAAAACATTTTACTGATAGTTCATTTCTAGCCATTCATCATTAAATTATAACTCCTTTAATATGTCCAAATAATTGCAGTAACCAAACATATATGCTCAAATGTCTCATAAAATGCTAACTAAATAATAATCATAGTCCATCATAAAACCCAAAGTGTCAAAGCAATAGTCCTGTCTATCTAACATAGGAAGATTCTAGGGTGGGAATTACATAATGGATAAATGGATACATTGTAATGTCAGAATCAGATAGATGATGATGTGAGCTACAACTAGAACTACCTAAGCATAAAAAATAATTTTTTATGTTCATTTTGATAAACATTATAATAGAGACATATGTCTGATTGTATGAGAAGTGATCTCAGTTTATACCTTTAATAGGGAAATGTACTAATGTAATATTCAGCTCCTAATAGGGCTAGGTCTCCTAACAAGGAAAATATACTTTTAGTGCATATTTGTGGGCACCATCCCCACCAGTGTTTCCCCTTAGCCAGAGTTTCCTTGAGAACAAATTCATGGTGTTATGAGTTGTATGTTTTGTATTTATATTCTTTTCATTTTAGCAATTATCTAGTTAAATTGGAAATTGATAAGTTTAAGTTTAAAGTGTTGTAATACTGATTCACCCCCCTCTCAGTATTACTTAATCCTAACAGTTAGTTCTCATAAAATTATCAAGTTCTTACTATTGGAAATCGTGCCAAAGTAATGCCAACCCTTCAACAATGCTCGAGGAGACCTTAAATATGTCTTCCTTCCATGTACCAACCAACTATTCTGACCCATAAATACCTTAGGGCACATTGCAATTTTTTGCTCCAATATTGTCATGCAACATTGAAAAGTTGCTTACAACAAATTTTTACAATGTTGACATGTTTCTACATTTCAATGCATAGACCTAATTGATGGGTTCCAAATTACCACTAAACATTGCCTAGACCTAATTACAACCAAATTAAGTCATATTGTGCACTCTTGGTTCCATTCTTCATATTTTTCCAACTTTGGCTTACACTGCAATATTAGGGTCTTTTGACACATTTGTCACAACCAACTCACCACATTCCCAAACAAACCTAATAGATTCTAGAAGAATCCTTATTTATCTACATGACCTTAGAAAAGTTCTTACAAAACAAAATTTTTAGGGTTGAACACACTTAACCCTTAGGCTCTCGTACACCATTCTCCCCCAAATGGGAAGAGCTTAAGTCACATCAGGTGACAGTAGTGAAAGATAAATCCCCATCTTCTTGAGATCACCTTTAGGTATCCAAGTAGCCTATGCTTTAGGAATATGGGCCCACTTGATCAGATACTCCATATACTTATAGTTTCTAGTCTTCTTTGCAATTTTTGTATCCAACACCTTCTCTGTTGTAGGCCAAGGTGGGGAAGATAATGTCAAATCACTAAAAATCTCTACAACATCAGGAACCTATTTAGTTCCCTTAGGATTGGGACCTTTATACTGTACCAAATATGCTATGTTAAAAATAAGAGACAATGCTACATCCTTGGGTAAATCCACCTTATAGGCATTATTCCCATACTTACCCATTATCTGACAAGGACTGATTCTCCTCATTTGCAACTTTATTGGCACTCCTTTTTGGAGTCTAGCCTTATTCAAATGAACCATGAACCAATATCCTACTATGAACTATACATCCTTCCTCCTGAAATCAAATTTTTCCTTGATCTTTTGAGTGTTCTCAGTCAAAGTTATTCTCACGTATTCATGCACTTACTTCATGGATTTTGAAAAGTCTTCAACATGTGCACTTATTCCCTCCATGTCTATGAGATCTCTCAGGTCATACACACCCCTAGGATGCATTCCATAGACAATTTCAAATGGAATCTTCCCTGTTGTTCTATGCACAATGTCATTGTAAGCAAATTTTGCTTGATGAATCACTTGATTCCAAGCCCGCCCGTACTCCTTAGTTAAATATCTCAAGAGGTTTCCAAGGGTCGTGTTGACCACCTCTAGCTACCCATCTATTTGGGGATGGTATGTAGATCTAAAAGACAGATTGGTACCCAATATTTTCCATAGGGTTTTCCAAAAATGACCATTAAATTTTGTATCCTTGTATGATACTATGCTGAATAGTAACCCATGGATCCTAATGAATTATCTTTAAAGAAAGTGATCTATATGACTGGCATCATTAGTCACTTTACAAGGAATGAAATGGCTCATCTTGCTAAACTTGTCTACAACAACATATATACTGTCAAAAGCAGTCTTAATTTTGGGAAAACCAACTATGAAATCCATACTTACACATTCCCAAGGCCTATTGGGAATTGGAAATGGTTGATAAAGACTATCATTTGAGGATGTTTCCTTGGCTCTTTGATAAATTATGCATTGTTCAACATACCTCCTTATTTCCTTATGCATCTTAGGTCAATAGTAAAACCTTTGAACTAACTCTAGAGTCTTATTCAATCCAAAGTGTCCACTTAAGCTACCATTGTGTTTTTCTTGAATTAAATTATCTCTCATTGATCCTTTAGGAAAACACAACTTTCCAACCTTAAATAAGAGTCTTTCCTTCAAAGTCTAATTTGCATGCTCACTATGGAAGTGATTACTAAAATCTTGGCAAATCTGATAAGCTTTTACAAAGTCTTCATACTCCTTGTAAAGGTCTTTGAAACTTTCCACTCCTATGCTCTTCAACTACACTTCTTGGACTGTGAGTAGCCTTCTACTTAAAGCATCAACTACCTTGGTACACTTTCCTTTCTTATGATTTATTGTAAAGGTATAAGAATACAAATATTCTACCCATTTTATGTGCCTATGACTAAACTTGTCTTGGGAATTAAGAAAACTCAAGGCTTGGTTATTAGTATAGACCACAAACTCTTTAGGCAATATAGAATGCCTCCACTTCCTAAGTACTTGGACAAGTGCATACAACTCTAAGTCATAGGACAAGTACTTCTTCTTAGCTTCATTAATATTTTCACTAGAAAATGTCACTGGTCTATTATCTTGACTCAAAACTACCCCTACTGGAATGTTACTTGCATCACACTCTATGGTAAAGAGTTTGTCAAAAATAGAGAGGACTAGTATAGGCTGTGTAGATACCTTTTGTTTCAGAACTTCAAATCCCTTATCAACATCCTTGGTCCATTGAAACTTAGCTTTCATACCACCCTTAATTGTATCCAGTGTAGGAGCACAAATTGTACTAAGGTTCCTTATGAATTTTCTATAGAATTGAGCCAATCCATAAAAAATCCTAACTTCACTAGCTATCTTGGGAGTAGGTCAGCTTAGTATTGCTTCCACCTTTGATGCATCCATCTTCAAATAACCTTTGGATATCACAAAGCCCAAATTGACAAGATTTTGCTTCATAAACTCACATTTCTCCAAACTAATGGTTAGTTGTTCCTCTTGCAAATTTTTAAGTACAATTTCTAAATGCTTAAGATGACCCTCTTTAGTTTTGCTAAAAATTAAGATATCATCTAAGTAAACAAATACAAATTTACCAATAAAATATTTGAGGACATCATTCATGAGTCTCATGAATGTGCTAGGAGCACAGGTGAATCCAAATGGAATGACAAGCCATTCATAGAGGCCTTCAATGGTTTTGAATTTTGTCTTCCACTCATCTCCCTCCTTTATTCTTATCTGGTGATAGCCACTATTGAGGTCTATTTTGGTGAAGTATTGTGCACCCCCTAAACAATATATGAGGTCTTCAATTCTAGGTATAGGGAACCTATACCTGATTTTAATTCTATTTATGGCTCTAGAGTCCATACATAATCTCCATGTTCCTCCTTTCTTGGGTGCTAGTGTAACACCCTGCTAGGGAACCCAGGAGAAATTAACCTTAAACAAGATACTAAATTTACAGAATGATTTTTTTTTAAAGAGTTTGCAATTGATAATGAGTAATAATGTGGAAGCAATTTAACATAAGACAATACATACTCATAAATGTAACTAATTTATAGATTACAAATCCATAGGGTTCCATGACGTAGAATTACGTAAGTTAACTAATCTACTAAATACAATAAACAATACACAATCTCCATATAATGCAAATGAATATGATTAACATCATCTCATAAATGAAACCTAGATACAACTGATATCATAAGGTATACATAATGAACCAACACCCACTGCACAATTCACATGGTATGTAATAAAATTTAATACAAAATATAATACAATATCCGATAATATCACAACTGATATGGTGATATAAATATACATCATAAGAAAGATAAGAGCAAGTCTCCAACAATGAAGAACAAAAAGGTACAACTGCAACAAGGATCATCCAAGAAAAAGTCATGAACATTGGATCTCAATGGTAATAAGAATCACTACCACCCTGCCAAATGAAAATAAAGGTCCACTCCCACCATGCTGAGGAGATAACAACATGCCCACACACACGGGAAACAACCAAACAAGCAAGACTAATGCCAATGTACACCGAATAAAAAGGTAACAATAAGATTTCAAGGTTAAAAGGATGAAAGATCAAGAGACAAAGAAAGTGTACCAAATACTCACATAGGAACCTAAAACACATATAGGGAAGTGTCATCACATAAGTCTACCCTTGAGTTACCCTAGTAGCCCCTCTAGACCCTGGCCCCCAACTGACTCTATGTGGCTCAGTAATCCTTTCATACAAACAAGGATTCTAACTATGCAAGACCTCGATCAAGAATCTTCTTCCACTCCCATCCTTATCCTATACTAGCACTCAAGGCATGGGCGAGGCACATATTTATCTTATTAATATTTTATCTCAATTAATTTCATTAATTTATCACTTATTGGGTCACTTACAATGAGTTACCCAATTAGCCTCTTAGGGCCCTGGCTCCCATTGCAAGCCACTTCCCCTCTATGCTCCTAGATAGCCTACCCTAGTGCTCCCAGCCACAAGACCAAAATAAGATAAATCCAAAACCAAAAAAGACTTCTCACAAAGCATTAAATCATGAAAGTCATCAATGAAAATGTTGGAGCATAACAAAGAATAATACATCCTATACAAGGAATCAGGATCCAGATTGTCCATCCCATAATGGACATCTCAATAAGTCATCCATCCCATAATAGATATCTTAATAAACAATTACCAAATTCTCTAAATCTCATATCACCAAAACAATGATCTTCAATAGCATCAAAAGCATCTCTCTCCAACATGGAGTAAATCATAATAAAAAAATACCATCATTCAAAACATTGAACAATCATAGTAGAATAAACAAGGTGACAAAGTGAACAAATCACAACTCAACACAATATTGGTTGTCACCTCTTATGGTAAAATAGCATAAAGATCAAGGACTCAATGAACACATGACATCTATAATATATGTACTCAAGAAAACACATGAACCAATCTTGACATAAATAGGTTATGAACTTTCCACAATATGAAACCCAAAGAGGAAAAAGACATAAAATAAAAAGATAGTACAAGTTCGAAGACAAAACCCACCTAGGGTAACAACCTACCCACACTAACACTTAACAACACTAAGATCCCATGAAAGAAGGAATGCATACATTTTACATACTATTTAACTTCATTTATATAACATCATTATATTTATTAAAATACTCTTCAGTCATAAATGACTTAGTTAATAACATAAAGTACACACATGGAACATATATGGTGTTTTAGTGAATCTTTATGATCTTTAAAATTAAATTATAAGTTGATTAGACCAGTCATATTAATTATTTTATAATTTTCAAATTGATAAATTTTTAATTAATAAGACTTATTAACAATTTTAATTTTATAACAGTGAGTTTTTGTGTATTTCCTCTATGCACATCAGTCAGTAATTTGAACGATATAAGCTCATATAAAATTATACAAATATGAAACTTATATAGATGGAAATATAATTTAATTTTACATATTTTTAATTCTTTCCAGTCCTAAAGATAAGGTCATTTAAATGGAGTAAAAAGTAACTCTCTCTAACAACCCTGTTCAGGAATGAAGGTTACTAGTTTGGTAAAAAGACCATAACTTTGTTTTGCACCATTGGATCGTCATAAAATGTAGTGAACAGATTCATACCCGTATTAGTCCAAATCTCATCAAAGTGATTTTCCTACTTATATAATTAGAAAAAGTTACGGATGAATGTTCATCAGACTTCGATTAAAACATCAAGCTCAAATAGGCCTAATTTCACTATAAAAGCCAATATTTGACCATTTTCATACAAACGAAGCCTATTTGATTTTGATATATGTTAAATAAAACCAAAATGAGTATCTTAAAGTGTCTTTATATTTTTAAGGTGAAATCTAAAATGAAAATTATTCCCTACCTTGACTCTTCACATCCACAATCCAAAAACGTATGTTTTCAAACTCATATCCTTACATATAGGTATTGATAATGCACATAGTTTATAATAAAGGATTCCACCCTACAGTTGAAATTTATGCAACTAAATTTGTATAATTTGATAAAACCTTAATGGATTTACAACACAAATGTATCATTTTAAATCATTCACTCCTAGGGTTTCCATACAAATTCTCACAGAATACCAAACATGCCATAAACATAACTCACAAGAACTCCATAATCATCTGTATAATTTATTTTAGAATTAAAAAGAACCTTAACTCAAAATCAAATCACAATCAAGCAAGCATAGAGAAAACAATATTTCCAACAGAAACTGCAAAAAGACTCAGAAACTCCTACCTTGAGAATGCTAGGTAGACTTGCTAAGAAGAAGAAGAAGAAGAAGAACCAAAAAGAAGACTTCACTCCCGAGATTTAAAAAATATATTCTTTAACTTTAACATCTCTATGCAAAACCTGTAACCTGTCTCCTAAAACTTGTGTCCTGAAAACTCTCTATCCTCCCTTTAAAAAAAAAGACCCAAAATCTTCTCATAAATAAAAAACCTTTTAACTAGGGTTTATAGGACAAGTTCCTAAAAAACTCAACCCTGAAAAAAAAAAAAGACAAAAGAATTGATTTAGAAAAAAAAAAAATCAATTTACTTATTTATTTATTTTTAAAAGAAAGAAATACACAATTTCTTTTATCTTTCTTCTTTTAATATTAAATAAACAAATTTTTTTTATTTAATTTTTTTTCCTAAATTAAGTATTATATATATATATATATATTTAAATAAATAAAGAAATATCTTTTCTTCTCTTTTTTTTGTTTTCTTTCATTTTCATTTTCATTTTTGTTTTTTTGTAATTAAATAATTAATTCTCCACAAAACTTAATTTTTAACTAGTATTAAAACTCAATTTATTATTATTATGAATAAGGAGATTTTTTTCTCTGCTAGGATTTTGAGTTGCGTAGCTATTCTGAGCCCTCCTATCCTTTCATACCACATTTATTGCAGGAAATTTCTTGGTATTTATGGGCCCAACCTCCATTCGCCCAACAGTTGATGCTGGTGCTGGTGTGGTGACAGATAACAATGGCACCTCCAAGCAAGAGACCTCGCAAGTTTCCTCCCAAAGTCTTCCACGAGGTATTTCCCAGCTTGATATTGTTTTACCCATTCATGAGTTTGATGATGCCTGTATTTGGCTTGAAACACACACTCTTATTGGTTACTTTATGGGTCGAAACCCTCCTGAAGGTGTTATTAAAGATTGGGTTGCGAAATCCTGGACTCCTCATAGAATATGCCTGGATGGCATCCAGAGTCTTACCAAAGGTTTCTTTCTATTTTGTTTTTCCAACCCCACCCTTGTGGATGCCATTTTCACCAAAGGACCTTGGAATATTAGGGCTTCCCTTTTAGTTTTCCAACGCTGGTCTCGAGACTTTTCTATCTCTGACGACAAGAAACTGAAAGTTCTCGTGTGGGTCGAGTTTCCTAGTCTCCCTCTACCCTGTTGGCCTTTCATGCACGCCATTGTGAAAATGCTAGGTAGGGTTATTTGTAGTGAGCATGACTGTTTTCTTAATCCTTAGCCCCAGAAGAGGCTATGTGTTGAGGTCAAACTTTCCAGGGACCTTAAAGAGTATGTTGAGATTCAGGTTGGTGAAACCACCTTCACTCAGAAGGTGCTTTATCTCAAACTTCCCAACACTTGTTATCATTGTCAATCTAGAGAGCACAAGATTAAGGACTACCCTTTGGTAGTTCCTCACACCAAATATCCTCCTAAGGACTCTGGCTCTTGGCCAACCGACTCTAGTAAAAAAGAAGAAACCAAGAAAGATGACTGGGTAACAGTCGACCACAAGAATAAGAACGCCAAGCCTGCTACTTTGGCTTCCACTTCACAGCTGCCACCTCTCCTATGGAGGCCCGTAATGAGCCTATGATTCCTATTTAAAACCCTAGCCAACATGGGATAGAGATTCTTGATTATGTTGTTAACCCTTCTTGGTTTTGCATGCCTCAGACAACTTCTGCAATTTATTCCCCTCTCATTCTTCGCCGCTCGCACAACCCTTCTGGGCGTGCTAAGGCCATGCTTGAGGGTGTTCCAAAAAAATGTAGAAATATTTCCATGGAGTCTCCTGGGAATGATTTCACTCTAGCATATTTTTCAAATAGTTGTCTTCCCTTGGGGATGGTGATGGTATGGACGACACTATTTTCTCATGAAGTACATCTCTTGGAATGTTCAGGGTCTGACAAACCTACCCAGAAAGTATTCTTTTAGGGATGTGCACCGTCATGTTAGTCATCTAGATGTTTTATGCCTCCAGGAAGTTAAAATTTTTGGTTTCTTGCTTGATGCTTCTTGTAAGGTTATTTGGCCAAAGAGCCTTGCTCTCTATTCTCAGCACAAGGCTGGTCAAGGTGGAGTTGTTACTCTTCTTTCTCCTTGTTGGCATTATTTTTTGGTTAATCATGGCTCAAATCCCATGCAGAGATGTGTCTGGGCCACTGTCATTATTGAGAATCATTCTTTTGGCATAGTTAATGTGTATGCACCCAATGATGTTGTTGAAAGATCTCACCTTTGGCGTTGGCTTGTGGATTCTCTGCCACCTGCAACTTGGCTTTTTTGCGGTGACTTTAATATGGTTGAAGTGACTTCTAACAAGGAAGACCTTTTTCCTTTTTGATAGACAGTTGGTGAGAGAGAAGCATGGTACTACATGTGTAATAAATTAGGCCTTTTTGATCCCAATATTGGTCACCGCCATCCTGATAGGGTTTGGCACACTTGGTCTAATTTAGAGCCTCTTCTGATAGAATTCATAAATGGCTTGATCGTGCTATAATTTTGACACAATATTTTTTCTCTTTTTCTGAAAAGAAATCCTTACCAATTATGCGTCTTGTTGATGTGACCTTGTCAGATCATTTCCCCATTCAATTTAATATTGTCTAGCAGACAGCTAAGACACGACCTCCCACCACTCAATTTTTTTTCAATACTTATGTTCTTCACCACCCTTCCACAGTGGCCCACATTCATCGAGTTTGGAACCTTGAGCCTCGACCATGACATTTGCCTGAATGGATTCAGTGGTGGAATGATTCCATTTGGTGTACGACACATTTTATGCACATTTATGGTAGACAACTTGTCAAGTATCACCATAGATCTTATGATGTCAACACCAAAGCTCTTTGTGTTACCACAGACGCCTTAGCTCATGACCCATTCAATCAAGACTTGCAACTCCACCTTGCCAAGATACAATATTAAAAGCAAGTTACTGACAACTATGCTACCAGAGGTGCTTAGATCAAAGCTCGTATGCACTGGTTAAAGCTCAGAGATTAAGCATCTAAAGAATTTTTTTCTGCTCTCCGTGCTCACCACACCAATGTGGGCATAACCAAGATTAAAGAAGGTCAAGCCCTTTTTACAGAGCTTCTTGATATCTTGCAGGCCTTTGTTCATCATTATGAACATGTTTTTTTCTATGCAAGGATCTACTCCTACGAGCGACCAAGCTCTTTCTGATTGCATTGCTTTTGTTCCTCATTGCATCTCCCCTTCTCAATGTGCTTTCTATGATCAACTTCTCACCTTGCAAGATCTTCATGAAGCTATTTTTACTATGGCTGATAATAAAGCCCCAGGATGTGATGGCTTCCCTTGTGAGTTTTATAAAACCCTTTGGGATGCTATTGGTCTTGATTTTCACTGGGTTTACCTCGAACCCTATCATTCCAAATCTCCGGGGGATATCATCAACAAAGGTAATATTAAGTTCATTCCCAAATCTGGTGACCCAGAAGATATCTGCAATTGGTGGCCCATTACCTTGTTTAATGTCTCCTACAAGATCATTGCTAAGGCTTTGGCTCTCAAGATTCACCACATCCTGCCTCAGATTGTGCGGTCGGAGAAAATTGGTTTTATTAAATCAAGATTTATTCTTGATAATATCATAGCGGTTTGGGAAGGTATGGATTGGGCCCGTAAGTCTCATCAGAAAGCCCTTTTTCTTAAAATTGATTTTGCTAAAGCTTATGACCGCATTGAATGGCCTTTTATTTTAGCTATGCTTCATGCTCTTGGGTTTGTCCCCAGATTTCTTCAATCTGTACAGATGCTTTTCAAGGATGCCTCAACTTAGATCATCATTAATGATAGACAGTCCTCTTATTTTGGGCTCTTCCGATCCATTCGGCAAGGTTGTCTTCTAGATGCTACCTTGTATGTTCTGGCTACTGATGGATTTGGTTACTTGTTAGCTCACTCCATTTCTTTAGGTCGTGTTTGTGGAATTGCTTTTATCGATTCTACCTATCAATTGGTCACTGGCTACTTTGCTGATGATTCCTTTCTCACTCTTGAAGAGGATGAAGATAATATCAAGGCAACCTTGCAGTGTTTAGACACTTTTTGCTAGGCCTCTAGTTCTGCCATTCAGTGGCATAAAACCTTGTGCTTCAGACAATTTATCCTTCCTGATGCACCTTGGTTTTCTCAGTTTGGATGGTCCAGGATTCAACATGGGGAGATTTTTCACTTCCTAAGCATTCCCTTTACCTTTTAAGCTACCTCTACTAAATTATGGAATGTTGTTTTAGCTAAAATTGAAAATAAGCTTACCTATTGGATCACCAAGCCGCTTTCTCTCATAGGAAAGTTTCATATCTTCTCCAAAGTCCTAGCTGCTACTCATGTGTACTATTCTTCTTGTTGGGCTCCTTCTAAAGATTCATACTACAAGCTCGAGAAATTGTTGCAGGATTTCCTCTGGGCTTCTGGTGTTGATTATACAGAGTGGCCTAGGAGTTTTGTTGTCTCCCTAAGGCATCTAGTGGGCTTGGTTTATTAGACACTTAGAAGTGGGGCTCGACCCTTTGTGTGAAATGGATAGTGCAGTGTTTCACATGCAATGAAGCCTGGAAAATTTTGCTTTGCCATTGCATCTCTTCGGGGGAGTATACTTTACAAAAGCCTTCTTGGAAAGGGATTGGCTTTCAAACCCTTCTGGTCATGAATAACCCTATTCATATCCACGGTACTTTTGTGGAAAAAAGTATCTGGAGAGCTTGGGAAGCTGTCAAACCTTGGCTTCGTTGGGTTGGGAATGGTTTTCGAGATGTGCTTTCTCTCAACCAACAGAATATTTGGTGGTCCCCTCTTTTTTCTTAGTAAGGGTTTCCTCTAGCTAAAATCTAGGGGATGAGTGCTCTTTGTTTTCACAAATGTGGCATTCAAACACCCAAGGATTTCTTTTCCAGAGCCACTATGAGTATCTGCTGTTGGGATAATCTTCGTGTTCAGTTCTGACTCATCCGCCTAAATTGTCATACTTTTGACTTGCTTGTCTCAGCCATTTTACCTCATTTCCTACATTAACTAGGAATTCAGTTAGTTAAACCTTGGTGGAAAGATTGGAAATGGTACCCTGATACACCATTTACTAGCTACAAGTTGAAACTTGGATATTCTTGGCTAGTGCCTCATCTTCCCCTGATTGATGCTCTCAATCATCGATGACACCTTTCATCTTCCCAGAAAAATTAGAGTTGGCATTTTCCTACTATTTTGGATGTTATTACAGAGCCCAATATTGCTCATTTTTCTTGGTGTCTTCTCTAGCAAGGTTTTCCTTTGGGAGCTCGGCTCCAACATTTAGGTGTGCTTGATCCTAAATGCCCTTTTTGTGGGCATTCTGAAACCATCATGCACATTTTTTGGTTTTGTCGTCGGGCCCAAAACTATTGGAATTGGATTCATGATTTCTTTAGGCTATTCAGTCCTGACCATTTTTCCTTGTATATGGTTCTCTTAGGTGACTCACCCAGAATACCTTCCCAGTACACCTAGATTTGGCATGCTTTTAGGATGAAAATTCTATTCTCTTTATGGAAAGACCAAAATGCTATTCTTTTTACTCATAGCTTTCTGGATATCACTATTTCTCTGTATGCTAAGACATGTTTATTTAATAATGTCATGATGCAGTTTCAAGTTCAAGAGGACAAGGTGGCCCTTGAGGTCGCCCACTTATAGGAGTTGCTGCAACAATGGGGCAATACCCCTTGTGTTGTTGCTCAGGTTTCATCAGATTCTCTCTCGGCTGACCACACACCTCCCCGAGGCCACCATCAAAGTTGAAATTCCCCTGCTAGGCATTCCAGAATGTCACGCTCTTGGTGCTACCACTCTGCCTCTCCTCTTTCTTGGAGGGTGGTGGCTGTTGGTTGGCCTCCTTTGCTTGTTTCTACTATTGTTTTTTCTTTAGCTTGGCCTTTGGCCAATGTTCCTGTATGGCCTTATGCCACTTCTGATAAGTTCCCCCACCTAGCGCATGTCATTTCTCCAAGGTGGGAGGAAGGATAATTAAAAGAAGAAACTGATGATGGCTGGCCGCTTCCCAACCAGACCCCTGGGCCCAATATTTGGGGCAATTATGATGACATAGATCCTCCTCCCTCTTCTGCAACTGCTCTCACATCTTAAGGGCTATATATATATATATATGAATAGTTTTTTAATTCCATCCTAGGTGCCGAGTGACTTTGTGGGGTGATTTTTATCCCCCAGCCTCTTTTTTGTGAATATTGTAGTCTTATATTTTAATTAATCGAAAGGCCTATATTCATTAAAAAAAAAAATTATTATTATTATTATTATTATTTAAATATAATTACATTACATATTATTATTTTTAATTAAGAATAATATTTGTAGCATATTAATAATTTATTTATATTAAATATGCCTTTTTTCTATTAACTATAATTTATATTAAATAGGAGTTCAACGAGAGTTTACATCAGAGTCATATTACAAAATATTACACCTCCTTAAGATTAGAGGGCCTCAAAGATTAAACAAAAAACCACTTCTATTACCACAACAGAATTACCCATCTAGAATCATAAGAAATATTATCATAAAGTATTACCCGTCTAGTATCAAAAAGAGACTATCATTTTCATTTTCCAGTAACCATACTCTATCTGGGAAACCATGAAGTCCATGGCATCTGGTGATCTACCCATTTAAGCTACAAGTGATCCTGAATGATGACATTGTAAGGGTTCTGGAAGTAGGCCTCCCACGGTAACATCGGATGAACTGCGATGGGTGGCACATATATGGACTCACCCCTAGGCATAGAAAGATGGTCACCCTCTATTGTATGCTTCTCCTAAGGTGCAAGATCTACTCCTGATGATCCACTTCTACTGGTCTCTCGAATTATTGTTACAGGTCTAGCTGCTGTAGTGATTTCCTGAGCCACCTCACCTCCTGGAATTTTCCCCTGCGCTACTCCACCTGTCATGTTTTGTTGCGCCTCTACCTTCTCTTTTTGATTCTTTATCTATTGCAGCATTTGAGCAATCATGACATCAAAGTTGAACTCTCCTTCGGCTCTGGTGGATAACTTGCAGGCAACCTGTTCCTTATCTAGCACACTTTTTATGTTCCTAATGACTCTCAGTGCTTGGTATTTTTTGACCTGCATTATGAATGTTACCTGCGAGACAATGTTGAATGATGTGAGTCTCCACGGAGACTCAGTGAGAAATATTCTCTTACCACTGAATATATCATCATTCCTACATTTACATACATGCCATAGTATATAAAAGGAAAGAATATTCCAGAAAATGTTGCAATTTTTATCCAGACCTACCATAGAACCAGCAAGTATATACTGAGTATGAAAATTTGAGTTCAATTTTAGGCCAAATTGGCTCCACATAGAAATGGAAAAGAGACATTCAAAGAAGATATGAAACATAATATCAGGCTCAAAGAAAAATGAACACGTGTTAGGTTCACCAGAGGGCTTCCTAATTTGCAACCTATGCAGAAGGGAACACCACATAAAACATAGCACTTTAGGTTCAGCAGGAGAGTGCCAAAGTTTTTCAAGGTATTTGGTCCAAATGGTGTGGTCCAAGGTAAGGTTCCATTTTCTTTTTAGGCGATCATAGATAGTGTCTGTGTTTTCAAGTAGTTTATACACAAACTTGGTTTCAATCTTCCCTACTAGAGTCCCATCTATCCATTTGGTGAACTCCATTCGGTCTGAATCCACCATGATGTCTCTAGGTAAGTTGAGTATAGAGAAAACCTCTATGAGGGTAGAGTACATCCTCCACTATGAGGGGGGATTCCAAACTTGCTTGTGAGGGTATCCTAGCCAATCAGGGCCCCATCCTCAATGATATCAACAAGATAGCTAATACCTGTAGTATTCCACTTCTTTGCAGAGCATCCCTGTAGTTGTGCAAGAAGCTTTTCACCCTTAGATAAATTCCACCAAATGGACCTTTCTCCACACACATTCTACTCTTGATCCACCAATTTAGATCCTACCACTTTGTATATGATCTCCTCGCAACCTCTCCATATGGATTGAAACATTGTCGAGCCTGCCGCAACCACTTTGAACCTCCTAGTCATGAGATCAATGAGTGGGAGGTTTTTCCATTGCTTGGCATACACTGGTGTGCCCCTATTGATGTTGTGCCTTACTAGGATCTTCCAAGGATCATTGCCTTGAGTGGCTTTGACAACCCACTTAGTTGGTAGGGCTATACCCTGCCATCTAAGGTCCTTCAGACCCAGACCACCTTGTGAAGACGCCCTTGTGCACCAGTCCCATCTGACTGCATGAGGCTTCTTGTTCCCTTTTCCATTTGACCACAGGTAGTTTCTAATAACCTTATGAATGAAGTTGATTTGGTAATGGTTGAATAGCCTGATAGAAGAGTAGTATATGGGGTAGGCTGCCAAGATCTTTTGGCACACTTGAATCCTTCTTGCTAATGAGAGGTATATATTGTTCCACTTGAAGAGCTTCCCTTCAATTTTGCCCTTGACCCAGCTCCACATATCTTTGAGGTCAGGTTTGATAGAGAAGAGGATACCTAGATAGTGAACTAGGTGGCGTGGTCCTCCCCATGAGAATCCATACTGAACACACCAGTCTGGGGGTGTGTCCTCCCATCCTAGAAGGGTCGATTTAGGAATAGACACCTTGCTACCTGAAGCTAAACAAAAGAAATATAACTTGTCCATGAGGTGCGTGAAGTTATCTTCCTCCATCCCAACTATAAGGAAGGTGTCATCTGCGCACTCCACATTGATCATCTCCTCATCATTTGGGAGTCTGACTCCTACCACCTTGGGGGAGATGGTGTTATCTCTAAGAATGTAGACTATAGAGTCTACAACAATAACAAATAAGGTTGGGGACAATGGGAAACCTTGTCTAATAGACCTGGTTAGTGTGATGGGTTCAAATCTCAATCCATTGACCTCGACCATAGCAGTAGCCCCCTTCATGAGAGTTAGCACCATGTGGATGAATTCCTTGGGGAAGCCCAATGCTTCTAGCATTGTGACAATAAACTACCATTCAATATTAAATATGCCTTTTAATTTTCATTTAGACATAATATTTAATTAAATCTTCAAACTTTATTTTTAGACTTTTAATTAAATCTTTTTTAATAAATATAGGTATTTCATTAATCCTTATTAATTAAAAATCTATATATTTAACATTTTATTTTTCTTAGAGGGTTTAATTATTTAAACTTTATAATTAACCTTTAATTACTATTTTATTTACATCACGACAAAATGCCACGTTGACCTTCATGCATGCATACTAAAATATGACCAAATCAAAATACAGAAAAGATACAACAACATAAGCATTCTCAAACAAGGGTTCATGAATTCACGTCACCTTGACAAATTTGAAGAAGGTAGTCAAATAGATACTTGTCCACTATTTCAAGTGGCTTATGCTAGGATTTAGGCCTGAATGTTATCTCCCCTCTCTTACCACTGAGATAATGTGATAGGGCATGCTCATCCTAAAAATTTAGAGAAGTTGATGCTCGGTACCTGTGAACCTACATCACAAAGCCAAGCATGTATATAATATATAAAATAGACAATGATAGGGATCGGTCGATTGTGCGGATCTCACAATGCAAGTAACTATGTCTCCATCCTCTACCACATCAAACACATTATATAGAAATATAAGATAGACACGCCACACAAAAATATAAAATACATACACTAACCATAAACATGCAAGTATGGGGTCAGTAAAATCATCACAATATATACCTAATCATCATGAAAATAACAAAAATATTTTGGCATCAATACTAAAAAGTAAATTATGGGAGGGCACTATAGCTAGCACTATTGGAACTGCACATGGGCTAATACTCTTCTTTATCAATCCATTTCTCAAGAAGTTCTTGCACTTGTTTAGCAACTTCTTTCTTCTTCTTAAGAGTAATCTTGTATGGAGGTTTCTTAGGAGTAATCTTGTATGGAGGTTTATTCAACAAATTTTGTACCTCTGTAGGTATGTCCACTATCTTGTCTTTCTTCTTTTCTTTTCATTGCACAATCACTACAAAACCAACTCCTTCTCCCTCTTTGAGAGTGTTCAAGAACTCCTTTTCACCAACTAACAACACATTAGGGTCTTTAGTCTCACCCTCTTCTCTTTCTCCTATTGACTGTATCTTGTAGGTGAATCCATCTTTTTGGAAAGAGTATGAATTCTTTTCTCCATGATGGACTACTTTCCTGCCATATTTCTATGGCCTACCTAATAGTAGGTGGCATGCATCCATTGGCAAGATGTCACACAAAATCTTGTCTTTGTAGACTCCTATGGTGAAGTCCACCCAAGTCTGTTCGTTTACCAAAATATGTTGACCTTTGTTAAGCTAGGTAACCCTATAAGGATTACTATGTGGAATTATCTGCAACTTCAACTTTCTTATTGCCTCCTCTGAGACTATATTAATTGTGGATCGTGAATCCACAACAACCTTGCACACTTTTCCCATCATTTTTCAATTTAACTTAAATAAGGATCTCTTTTGGCTTGGCTCCTCCTTCATTGGTTCTTTTATCAAAACCCTTCTAATCATGAGGTTCTCTTCAACCTCTGAGTCTAAGCTCACCTCTTGTGACTTAACACTTACAATATCTTATTACACATAGTTAATTATCATATCCCCTCCTTAGGATGAATAAGATTTCTCAGGGAATCTATAGGCAGGATGCCCAACTTGATGACAATTGTAGCATTTCATGGTGGAGAAGTAGGATCCTCTCCCCGATCCTCCAGACCTTCCTCTATTATTGTTGCTAGATCCCCTTCCTCTATAGCTGCCTCTTCTACTAGAATCCTCACTTTTCTCTATCATCTTGGATTCCCCTTGGGATCTTTGGTCATTACTTCTTCCACAAAAACTTCCTCTCTAACCTATGTTTTCACTTCCTTTGCCTTTACCCCTAGTCCTTGTTCAAACTTCTTTTTGATTTTCTCTTCCACCTTGAGTGCCAATTGATAGCACTTGTGAACCATACTAAGAATCAACAAGCTAATCTCTTCTTGGATACTCCACTTTAACCCATTCAAGTATCTTGAAACCTTGATACTTTCATCTTCCATCACATTGGATCTCAAACACAACTTTTGGAACTCTTCCGTATAGGTGCTCAAATCTAGTTCTTCCTGTCTCAAATTTTGTCTCTTTATATGGACTTAAATATCATAATCATCAGGCATGTAGGTCTCCTTAATATTGGCAATCATGCCCTTCTAAGTAGCAATTGGATTTTTACCCTCCTTTTGCCTCTCTATCTGATCAAACTTCAACCATGTTAGAGAAACTCCTCTCAAACTTGATTTAGCCACCTTACCCTTTTGCACTTCACTAATGCCATCACATTCAAAATGATTTTCCAAACCCTCTATCCATTCCATGACTAGGTCTGGTTCCATCTTTCCACTAAAAAGTGATATTCCTCCTAAGGCTTTTCCTCCCATGTATTTTAAGGATTTGAGAAAGGGTTCCTCTGGGTTCACAGGGTCTGGTTCAGGTACTTCATCTTCTTCTACAAATCCCTTTCCCTAATCTTCTTTTTCACTCACCTTGACACTCAATTCTTCAGTCTTCACTTCTACCTCACCTAATTTTCTTTCTAATTGGGCTATCCTCTCTCTAAGAAAACCTATTATCCAATTCTTTCTCATCCAAATTATTGGCTAACTCTACATTTATCACCATGTTGGATTCACCAGCTGATTCTCTGTCTGACATGCAACTCACACTAGTCCAAATCTTTAGGCTCTGATACCACTTTGATAGGGAGACTCTCTTTATAACTAAACCTAGTTCTTCACTAGTCCTCTAAGGACCTCTTAGGGATTATTTCTCACCTAGAACCCTATTACCTTAGGAGGTTTCAATTTATTACCCTCCTATCCTCTTAGAGTTCCTTTATCAATTCCAAGTGTTGAATCTTCTATTCATTCCCTTGAACTCACTAGGGTAAGGTTAAGCACCATCTTACTCACCCTCTATCAATTACCTTGCAGAAGTCTAGGGCTTTTCCATAACCTAATTTTATCTACAAACCAATCTTCTTGAGTGAGCTTTGGCTCATTTCCCCAATACTTTCCAAACATCCTATTTTTAAGGGTTACAATCCTAATAAGTCTCAATAAGCTCTATTTTGAAGTTTTTGGACCTTCTTTCCCAAAAATATTACACAACCTTGTGAACCAATTGGTGATTCAAACACCCTTTAGGAAAAAAATAAATATTTCTTTGGTCTTGGACTTTAGACTGTTCGTACACTGCCACCCCCTAACTGGGCTATTTTATAGGAAAACAAGCCAGTTTGGGAACTTTCATTGCAAAATCCACTCAAATGGATTCGCCAACCCTCCAACTCGCAACCAGGGATCTACATGAACCTACTAAGAAATTCCAAGTTCTTAGAATCATTCATCCAATCCACTCTTACAAGTTACACACTTCTGATACTCTTGCTTCCTAGTCGGGCTATGGAAGAGCTTACCTAGGGAAAGAGCTTAAAACTCACAAAATAAACTTCTAGAATCATACCAAAAAGAAAACTACTATACAAAGGCTCCATTTTCATTCCCCCAAGGGTCGAGTGATTTCCATGGTGGGAACTCAAGATGGGGCCATTTTTGGTTATGTACACCCTGTCTAGTCCAGAGACTCATAATCAAGGACACAAATTATTTACTTGAACAAAACTGAAACAAAAAATCTAAACTAGTACACACAGAGCACCAAAATATTTTATCCTAACTATTCACAATGAAAGATTGACAATCTCAATTCATTTGGATCAAATGCAACACCAACAAAAAGAAACACATTTAGTTCTCAAAAAATTGTCAAGTGATTACTATTGAAAATCATGCCAAAGTAATATTTGTATGCACCCTAAAATGGTCGCCTGGACTATGGGCCCCCATTTATCAATTTATCAAATTCTTGAATCAATGCTTTGCAACATTTTTTATTCAAATCAATTTCCTTGATCAAATTGTAATTAATTCAATTATTTCAATATTTCCTAAGGTTTGATCATTTCATCAATTATCTTATTTAATTAAAAGAAATAATTCCTTTTTATTAAATAAAATAATTTTATTTAATTAAAATTCCTTTTTAATTAAATAATCTTATCTTATTTAATTAAACTCTCTCTTAATTAAATAATATTATCTCATTTAATTAAAATATCCCTTTTAATTAAATTAAATAATCTTATATAATTAAAAGAAAATCCCTCTTTTAATTAAATAAAACCCCACTTAAATCCCTCTTTGTTGAAAAAGGAAATAAATTAAATAAAAATAAATAAAGTTCCTTTTTCTACACATCTTCCTAAGTGGTGGG
>MU228320.1:1316984-1331521 GCA_018584345.1 Thuja plicata | reverse complement strand
CCTAGTCCCTCTCACTTTCTGTGCTTTTGTGTGTTACTGTGTCTGATCTGATTTTAGATGTTTTGTGGGTATACTACAACCCCTAGCAGTCTTGTCTCATTCCTACACCTAGTTGCAGAAAAAGATGGGAGAATAGGAACAGGGAAATGACATCCATCAAAAGCATAGAGGATGCAAGTGCCCCAGTAAATATGCATGAAAAATGTGGAAGCATAGACAAGGCATGTGAACTATGTAGTAAATTGCCTCAAAGGCATGTCATCTTGACTTGAAATACCATCATTGCAGGATATGTTCAAAATAGATCAACATTGTTCATACCACTGATATTGATATGATAGAGAGGCTTCCTTAAAAAATGCAGATATGGAATGATATAGACTGTTAGGAGAGAGATACATATCACTTTGAAAAGTCAACAAAATATGTGAAGGTAGTGAACAATGCTCAAGAAACAGTGTATAATGATGGTGATCTTTATTTAGCCGAGGCTCCTTTCAATGTCAATAATGAAAGACCTAAAAATGAAAATGGTTGTTAAAGGGAAAAAGGATCTGATATAAAGAAAAAATCCACCATCCTTAAACAGTGGTGACTAATGATAAAAGAGCATCAAACTATCATAAGAGTGCAGTAAACAAACAAAGACACTAAGATCATGTAGAACTTGAAAAGACTGTGAGATTAAGCAGCAATATACAAAAGTGCCATGAAAGATGTAATAGCAGCATCAAATGTGGATGCATACAACAATGAAAGACTGCTATGAAGGGAGAAAAATGATGGCACTAGACTCCAAGTGAAGTCCCAGTAAAAACAATCATTATGGGGATAAAATAGATTTGAAGTAAGAAATGACATGGAGATCACAAAGGTATGATGCATAGTAACAATAAACTCCAATGCCCAAGAAGTGAATGAAGTAAAGAAGCCAGAGATCTTGGCAAAATAAGTCAATGAGTGGTAGGAAATGGATATAAATAGTTTGAGGATAACGAGGCTGTCAAGAGATAGATGTTTCCATGTGGAGAAAATATGGATGTTTAATGCAAGAAGAACATGAATTGTCCCATCATTTTTTACTTTGTTTCAAAGTTTCTCTCACTATTTCAAATGAAACCTACCATCATAGAGAGACCAGTCATCATATTGTAGCCATTAATTACATAGTAAACTAGACAGTGTCACCATTTTGAGTAGCAAGATAGGCAATCATGGCAATGAAGTTCATTGTATTTTCATGGTGAAGAGGGTGGTCACAAAATCAGTGAGCAGTGCAAAAACCATTTAGCTTTCAAGATGTCAATAGTGTCACGTGGTAGATCAAAATGTTTCCTATGTATAAAGATGGTGCAAAGACGTGGGAAGTGTTCATTGATGATTTAGATCTTTCAATGCACCTTATCTTTACAGGAACAACAAACAATTATCTTCCCCTTTTGCCTGCACTTACCAGATGCTCAACTGGGTCAAAGTTTCATGGTGTGTGGAAAAAAAGGGAGAAATCTCCAAGCACTTAGAAAAGGAAGTCTCAGGTATAGTCAATTATTAGTTCAGAATCTTTGGGATTGCCATAACTCTGTGTTCAGATTAACACTTTACATCACTTTAGGACTGAATTGGAATAGTTAGAGAAAATACTATCCTTTGGATGGAAGATTGATTTTTTAATTAAAAGCAATGAAACACTAAAATTGGCTTCCCTGACTATTAGAAGTGTCCCTAAAGCCAAGTTTGAAATTTACCATAAGGCCAGTAAGGAAGGCATCCTAGAACTTTGTGAGTCTGTTGTGTATAAAGTGGTCTTCCATGACTTGAGAAGTGAACTATGGGATGGTTTTTATATGGGGGAACTGCCAACAGAAGGATAGGATATTTCCTTGAACAACTTGAATCAAACCTAGATATTATAGAAAACATTGTCCATACAAGAGTTCGTACTCGTGCCCTTACAACATTGATGAATGCCTATTTTGATGGATTTTTTTGGCATTGTTGGGAGGAGGCCCTTGTCACGCATTTTCAAAATATGATTATAAAATGATAGAGGAAAATTTGGTGGCTCTTAAGGATATTTTTAAAGCTGATGGTGATGGCCTTCCTTTAGAGGCGGTGGAGAAGGCAACAATTCCTATGGTAGATATTTTGCCTCTTCTTTCAACTGATACAGACCACCTGATTGAGAATTTTAGACATTTGGTTTGTCAAGCAAATGGATTATCTTCAGCAAATTAAAAGCTACCAATTCCTCCAACAGCAGGTGCATGGAATCCAACATAACCAAATACACTGCTACGAGTTTTGTGTTATCGTAATGATGATAAGGCTACCAAACTCTTGAAAAAAACTTACAATCTGCCTAAGAGACTTTAGTACTTTCTTCTAAAAGTTGAAATCCATTATGGAGTCTACACTGTAGCATGAATATGGTCCTTTTTTGGTATGATGATTTAAATTAACGTGTAGAGTACTTTATATTTTGTAAACTGTAACTCATTGTGATGGGTTTATAGTCCCCGTACTTGCAATCATCCTTCTCAAATTGCAATTCGTCAACACAGAGGCCTTCGCATAGCCGGTCTCTCTCAAAGCCTACATTTTTGTCGTTGGATCAGAATTCTTCAATGTCTTCTGTTCCTAAAGCTCAAATTTTTGATCGGTTGCCTCCTATAAGCCCTACTTCAATGCATTTGTCAAAGCGGCACAATGGCATGTCTGTTGGAGCTACTGTTGCTTCATCGGACATGTCTGGTGGCAGTTCTTTGGATGCCTCAATGGACAATCAGAATCCTTTGGGAGCATTTAACAGGTTGGTGATTGCTATTTTCACTGCTGCCGCTACTCATTGTCCTCTGCCTCCATCATCTTTTGGTAGTAGTGGCTCTGGTCTTCCAGCAAGGCAAGGGCACCGACGAGTGCATAGTGAAGTTCCTTATCAGTTTTCTCAACAATTGCATTCTTCATTTGGTCAAATCAATGACTCTCTTACCTCTGGTACTTTGAAGGATGGTGCAGGAAGGGAATGGATTAGGGATCAACCCTTTGAGGGCCAAGTTTCACAGAATGGTAAGGGTGGTTTTAACATGGATGATGATTTGAACATGGAATGCTTGAAAAAAGAGAGGAATTGGGCAATAATTTGTATAATGTGCCTGTTGAGATGTAGAACATAGATAATGTAAAAAATTCAGAAGATGGAGATATTGGACCAGTGAATGATGAAAGCAGAAAGCAAATCATGGATGCCAATGGTAAGGAATGCAAAGGATTGGAGACTAGAGCAGAGAGCAGTCTTAAAGCGGTTGATGTAGAAAGTAAGGAAAGAACCCACAACATCTATGATATCAATATTAGTGAAAATGAATGCCACAATTTTGTGATGAGGTCTGCTGATGGTTCTGATGGGATCCACATCAGGATAGATAGTGGAGGAAGTGATATGATGAAAGAGAAAAATGATAAGGATGTCGACTAGAGAAACAATGGAGATGAAGTTGACAGTGAGGTAAATCTGATATGCAATAAGAATATAAATACATTGCCACTTGAAAGAAACAAGGAAGGTAATGGGAATCAGTCTTTTGGTAGCAACAGTTACAATTAGAATTCTCAGAATGCATCTTTACTAAAATACATACAAAGCTCTCCAAAGCGAGAAACAAAAAAAAGAATAACTTCTAAGACTAAAAGTTCTGACCTTGAAACTTGCAACAGTTGCAGATTCTGGCATTTCAATGAAAACCTCTAGGATTGTAAATGAATTAGTGCTCAACTTCATCGCAAAGTAGACTTGAAATTCCAATGTGAAAAGCTACTCCTTCCAAGAAAAGCTAAAAATTTAAGCTAAAGGGTGAAAGCATCATGCAATAATGACAATGATGACAAGTGAAAAAAATATTATTATTGTTTTTATAAATAGACCTGATGATGAAAAATCATATTTACCTCTGCGAATCTTTGAAGCACAAACATGAGGCTCACCATCTACTCCTATTTACTGTCCTATTGTGATAGTTTTGCCTATACCTTTAAGGCAGTCCACATATAGACCACAAACACACTTTATATAATTTCCAAACACTTAGTTACCTTTATAGCTTCCCATCCCGCTCTTGATACCACTCTTGACACTCCCAAATCACTCTGAGTGGACAAAGTCTCTCCAACATGCTCTATCACTGTCCTGTCAAACTGTGATAGTTACACAGGCCTTCTTCAACTATCTCAAATACGTGCCAAAATATTGCATGGTCTCCTGCAACCCAGAGGACAGCTAGCTTACATCATCCTCCATATCACTTCCAAACATGGGGACTTATCACACTTGGAGTAGAGAAAAAACTACATTTTAGTACTCTCAGGATGCCCTAAACAAGGGTTTTAATAGTCAGAATTAAATGTCGATATCTTACTCAAAACAAGAAGGATTTAAATGAAACAAAAACTAGATTAGAGGGCATTCAACCCCTCATCCAAACCACTAAAAGTTAATTCAAAATATCAAGCCCCTACTATGAATGAATGATTAGGATCAGACTGTTATGACTGACAGAACTTGGGAATCATACCATGGGAATCATTGCCAAAAAGAATTTTTAAAATAGTATCATCTCGATGATATTTTACCTATTGACTAAAAAATTGTAATTTGGTGACAAGTTAGCACTTAGAAATTGCTCTTGCATTTCTAAAAAGGTACGAGGTATAAGTTTTACCATAATCCACTTTCATTGAGTATATTAATAATTGGTCTCATCCATAAGGAACCCATGTGACTCACACATGTGAATGGTATCTATGGAAACAATACATCATATAAAAAAACAAAGCCTAATTGAAAGGTAATATGCAAGAAGAGAATTAACAGTTGAGGCAGTCAGTAAGGAAAATTGAATCACTACAATCATAATGTGATAGTTACAAGTCTGGTCCTAAATCAAGTGCAGGGTGGTTTTCAATTCTCTAGAATATTAGGTACCTTATTTTCCTTCATCTCATACATCGTCCAACCTCTCATCACTGTGAGTTGGAGATGATGAACACAAACATAAGGGTTTTTTCACAAATATGGTATTACAGTATTGAGAATGCAAATCATTCAAAGCCAAAGTTGGATCTTCTAGTGGTTCTTGAGGGAAGAATATCTAGTGACAGATCACTCATCCAGAGTTGACTCATACTTTTCCTCACTTTTTATTAATGTTTTACTAGATTTGGAGGATATCTAAGAATTGATCAAATTAGTCATTGATAGTTTAATAGAAAAACACTTGCTGGGCAATTTGAACATGGTGTTGTAGGAGGTCATCACTGGAGTAGGGATCCCAAAAATTGAAGGATGTTTGGTATTACCAAAATATATGGTCTGTGATGTCCCCTTACCATCATTTTTTTTCATAGTTAGAGCCCCACTGTAGGATAAAACTATGGAGGGAAGCTTATCTTATGAAGCGAGTGATAGGAATCAAGGAGTTGGAAGTCATCCATTGGATGTTTTGTTTGGATATAAAATATTTATAGTAGGATGGGAAATAGTCTATTTATTATTTCTAGATCATTTTAATAATTTTTATAAATAAGTCATTTTTCCACATCAAGATTTCAAAATTTTGTCCTGGAAATTGAGGGATGATAAAAAGCAGGGGCATGATCAAATTTGATGGCAACATGAGATTTGGGTTTGAGCAGGTGAATGACACTAAGAGAAAGACATACCTGCATCCTATTCTATTGGCCACCACAAAGAACCTACACACAGCTAACATATATTCCACATCATCTATTTCATTTTATTTTAATTTCCCAAAGCTCAAAGAAAGGGGAAAAAGCTTGCCAGTAGAGATTTTAAGAAAATTACACACTGTCTGTTGAATAAATATATCTAGCTTTGATGGAAATGCTGAATACACAAACAGTCAATTTATCTTAGCGATAACAATGACAGTTGCCAAGGTCCTGCCCAATGCAATAACTATTATCACCACTTCAATGAAGCACATGAATCCATAGGAGGAGGAATATTTTATTTCCTCCATTTCTCCGCCTCCAAAAGATACTTTGATTCTTGATCCATTTTCACACCAGTCTCTTTTGTGCTTTTTTCTGTTCTACCCTGCTCTATTCTACTCTGTTTTGTTGGGAAAGGGGAAATAATTTAGGGGAAAAAATAGCGATGGATGGGGTCTGAATGAATGCAATGACCTAACCTTTCACAACAATCGACGGAAACAACTCCAGAGTGACCCCAACTACAGACTTAAAAATATTGTAATTGAATTCGAGTCCCTGTTTCCAAATACAAAATCTTCTTCAAAAAAGTTGATTCCTTCATTAACAAGCATATAATTACATCATGATTAATTAAGTTGTCTTTTTAGTTTCATTTTTCTCAATTAAAAGATATACTCATTTGTGATTATTTCAGAAACAGATGCAGGTTTGGTCTTGATGAGTCATCTTCCTACCAATGACCCTCCAATTCTAAGACCATTTGTTTTTTTCTAATTTTCTGGGTCTTGACTCTTTTTTGGTTACTTACTAAACTTGGGCCTTGAACCTTTTTCAATTATTTACTAAACTCTTACACTTAACCAATGCTTAAGTGGATTCCAAGTACATTTCATTTTATTTGTCAATTAAGTGTAGGAAAATCAACATGAGCGTGAAACAATGTCAGTTTCAACTCTCCAACAAAATATCTGTCACTATTTATTGAATTCTGCCCATGAATGAATTGCTTACATAACCGTAAATTTCTACTTGTACATGGTTTTGCATCCAATGCTTTGGCATTTAACAAAGATATGAACTCTTATCACATATTTGATATTATCCATGGTTAGTAGAATATTGGGACCGATAATAGTACAAGAGATAAGATGAAATCAATGATTTGTAGATTATCTAGCTTCTATAATATTAAATATTTTATCACAGAAATACCATGAGATAGATAGATGTGGATAGACATGAGATATGATTTCTTGTAATATATTAGGAATGGTTATGCGAAGGTTGGGACTGGTACTAGTACAAGAGACAAGATGGAAATAATTATCTTGGTAGATCATCTAGTGTCTATACTATTAAATATTTATATCACAAAAATTCTATAAAATGGAAAGATATGGATGACAAAGAATTCAAATAAGGAAGAGGAAATAATCCTCTACACCAGAGCAGCATAAATTGCACACAAAGGATTATATAGAAATTGTAAAACTTATTTAGTATAACATCCACAAAGGTGAGGAGCACGTCATGGCATATGCAAAAATTTCAATCCATAACCCTAGTTCAAGATTGATCAGTAACAAAATAACTAGAGCATATGATCAATATGAAAACAGTGAGCTTAATGGTACCCTTCTATTCCAAGAAAGAAATGAAGACTGCATTATAAACATTAGAGATCTACTCTACTAAGGATAGTACTATGCAAAGAATGAAAAGAAAAAATAGTCATGTGACTATTAAAAAGGGTGTAGAACAGAGGTAAAAATAGTGATTGATGCTTCTCTAACCATAAATGAAGATTAAAAGTAGTGAGTAGTGAGGAATATTATTTAGATTCCATTATGAATAGGTAATATAAGGATAGTGAGGCCAATGAAAATGAGGGACAATGAAATTACTTGTAAAAGCTATAGATGTAACAGTGCAATTATTTGTGAAAACAGTATGGAGATAAATATCAATAGACCATCAAATAGAAATTCAAAGTAGTGCTACTTAATAAAAAAAATAGTGAAGGGCATGGATCAAATAAATGTTGAAGGAGATGGTCAAAACCAAGCCAAAAAGAGTAAAAACAATGCACAAAACCAATAAAAGATGTCATTACTCCTAAAGTATAAAAACAGTGGTAATTGTTCACTTTTCAAAGACCAAAAAGAAGTGAGACAAAGTGGAAGCAAATATTTATTATCAAATGTGGAGATGGAAGATCATTAGGAATAGCAAACATGAATGTCCAAAATATGGGAAGATGGTAGCTTGACAACCAAAAGCAATGACATATAGTCATTGCAGAAGTTTGGACCTTCATTATCATGGTAAGAAAAAAGAATGTGGAGATCAAAAAGATAGTAGCATGAATGGAAAAATGTAGAAGCATAGGCAATGCATAGGAATTTTTTGAGAGAATGCCTCAAATAATTGTGGTCACATGGACTATAATTATTGCAAGATATGCACAAAATGGATTAGTTGAAAAGGTTGTAGAAACATTTAGGAAAATTCAATTGGTAGGTGTAAATCCTAATTCCACAACCATTCCCAACATTCTCTCTGCTTGTGCTAAAATGGGAGCTTCAAAATAGGGTATGGAAATCCAGTAAAGCATAATGGAAGGGATTTCCTTTCAGACATTATGCTGGGAAATGCTCTGGTAGACATGTAAGTAAAATGTATATTGATAGAAAAGGCATATTAATTGTTTAATATAATGTCTCATAGAAATGTCATCTCATGTACTGTAATGATTATAGGATACACACAAAATGCATTCATTGAAAAGTCTTTAGAAAATTTCATACAAATGCGATTGGAAGATGTAAAGCCAAATTCTACAACCTTGATGAAGATATTTAGGCCTTATTTGGGAAGCATATGTTAGTGAATGAATCCAAGGTTCTTGAAGGGTTTAAAGAGTGAAAGGAGAGGTATGGGGTTGTTCTAAGGTGTCCTTAGATATATTTGAGACTTGTGAACTTTAGAGACCCTATTTTCCATTTAAGTATGATGACTTGTGAAGGGGAGTTTCGAGTGTCTGAAAACATGGCAAGGTTGTGGTTGAACATTAGTCCTTGAAGAGTTCTTATACATTTGTGATGACTATTTTGAAGGTAAACATTTTTTATATGTCCTTATGTTGTGATTTTTCAAGTTCTTTTTATCCATGCACTCAATTGTACAAGGATTTAGTCCAAGGAAGGCTAGGAAAAATGTCTAAACCGGGACATGCCAGTGACAAAAGTATTTGGTTATGTTGGGTCCATCCAATCATGTTGGAACATGAGTAGGGGCTTGGGAACATGTAACATTCTATGATGTGTCCAAGAGGATTGGGGAAGATAGGGAAATCATTTAAGGTTTCTAAAGGTGATTGTCTCAGGGGTTGGGAATGATTATCACAGGGACAATAAATGGGGCATTGTCTGATTTGTAAAGTAGCAAGACTGAGCTTGCAATATAAAATTACAGCCTATTGAAAATGGATGGGAGCAACCTCTCCAAAAACTTACGAACGGAGTAAAAATTCATCACCCACAACAAATAGGCTAAAATAATTTAGCTTTAAGAGAAACTTCAGCCACACTAACATTATGAATATTGTCCACCAAAATAGAAACTTGAAATCAAATGAAATTAAAATTGAAAAAATAACAAAATAGATTATCATGCAGTAATCATATGAAATTGAAAAAATAACAAAATAGGTTATCAGTTGTTAAGAACAGTTTCAAACAATCTGGACTTATTACTAGATTGGATTTGAAAAATCCATATGAAATAAACTAGTTGTCGATTTAAATACGTTTGATACATTAGATATAAAGTTCATCAATTCTATTATTTCAAAAAGTATCAGTTTTCTATTTTATTTCAAATAGATTTTCAAATCCAGTCTAGTAAAAAGAACTATTTGAAATAGGTCATCATTGTGCACTAATACATCTCTCATTATTGTCCTAATTTTTGAAACTTCTATAGCCTAAATACTAAAATTTTAGAACTAAGACATGCCATCCAAGCAAGAAATTCAAAATAAATGAGGTATCAATGGAATCCCCTAGAAAATAAAAAGATATTATGTATTGTTGCTTCTTTAAACTAAGCCAAAATAAACCTTCATTTAGAGCATATCAATAATCCTAGGTACTAGAAGGTTGCTACACATATGAAAAAAAATGGCCACACAACTAACATGTTGGAGACAAATTGTTGAGGAAACAGAGTGTGTGCTTAAAGTTATACCTGAGCATCTTCCCTTATTCTTAGGTTTTTCCCTACAAGGTCTAACAGGTCATTTATAACCTGCGAAAAAATCTAAGTGTCAGAAACTGAACTTGACTTGCTCCATAGAATAAACTCAAAGTACTGTTATCCATGAAAGAAACATGCTAGCATATACAATTGTTATCGAAGTAGGAATGCCCATTCTTTAAGTCTAAATATCTAATGATAATATTCTTGGTAGACAGATTGTACAAACTTCCTGGTAGATAGATTGTACAAACTTATAAGCTTTCAGCCAAACTGATACAAAAGTTTGATAGTATTTACCAACAGGTATCTTCATGGACTATTTCTTGCCAATTGGCTACTTTTTCATGAATTTTTCAAAAAACCATTCAACAATTAACAAACTTGCATAAACAAAATCTAAAGTATATTCACTACAATCACAAAATATATTTGTATAATTGTAAATATTGTGTCTTTCCTCAAAAAAGATCACATGAACATATTTCCTAAAATGAACAGAATTGCCAACCATTCTACAAAGTCTTGCCAAAATTCTATACTTGTAAAATATTTTCCATTTGTAAAATTTTTTGTTCTTATTAAACCAGAACGAATTTGTAAGAAATTTGATTTAAGAAATTTTTGGATTTATGAAATTTGATGGCTCTTGGGATTCTTAACCCACTTGTAATTTGTAGGTATACACTAGTTGTTATGAGTGCTGGAAGGAACTTTACTAAGATTAGGAAGGCAATTATTGTAGGGTATTTCTTCCATGCAGCTAGGAAGGATCCTCCGTAAGAATATAGAACTCTGGTTGAGAATCAGCCAGTTTATATTAATCCTAGCAGTTCTCTTTTCCAAAGGTAGCTTGACTGGGTGATCTATCATGAGCTTGTAATGACTACCAAAGAGTACATGAGAGAGGTCACTGTTGTTGATCCAAAGTGGCTAGTGGATTTGGCACCAAGATTTTTCAAAGTAGATGATCCTACCAAACTAATAAATCATAAGCAGTGGGAGCGTATTGAGCCACTTTATGACCATTATCATGAACCCAATTCATGGCTTCTTAGAAAGCATTGTGCCTGGAGGATTATCATTTAAAAAAATATGTATACTTTTGGACTGAAAATATCCTTTAAAAGAACCTTGCTTCTAGTGCAATACTATGTGACCAATTTTTGCAAATTTGGATGTTAAAATATTAGATCGGAATTGATTCAAAGATTGAAATGTATTATGGATTATAGAATTGAGCTTGCACATGGTGTTCTCCATAGTTTTCTTCTGAAAAAATATGTCCTTGGAGTTGAGCTTGGAGGTGAATTTGAAGGATTGAGAGTGGATTTTGATAGAAATTGCACCGTGACTGATATTGGATCTGGCATAAGCATCTCTCAAAATGTTCCTACCACTTGTTGTAAAGATGATATAGAATTTTTCCTTCTCTTTGCATTAAGATCATCTAGCCATAGAAAATCATCATGGGGATTCAAGGAATTTTCAATGCCAAGATAATAAAGTCTACCAAGATTGATATGAAACGCTCATCTCCAGTTTTGTTTACATAGTGTGGTTTAGTGGCCTTGGGGCTCAATGATTTACATCATATATCTTTTGTAATGGGGGGTACGAGAGTCCACCCTTCCAAGATTTTTTGTCTTTAATAAAATCATATTGGGATGATTGAGGAGGGAGCTCTCAAGATGACCCTCAAACATAAATATTTTGGTATTGCAACTTACTTTTTATGAAAATCTATTACACAATTTACTTCCACCCCACTTCTTTGATATTACCATAAGTTTCCAATTTACACCTATAGATTGCAATGCTTTAAAATTTTATAAATAATTTTCAATCAAATCCACTATGTGCCTATCTTGCAATCATTTCAATGTATTCAAATAGTTTGAGGGTTTGTTGGCAATATCTACTCTGTCCACATCTCGAAACCTGAAATCACTTCAAAAACAATGTACGTAGCACTACATTCAACTATGGGGGATGATGCTATCATAACTCGTTCCCTCTTTCATTTTTTTTTGTCGATATAAAACTACATTTTGGATGAGCCGGATACCTCAATGCATCTCATAATTTTTTGACAAAGAAATGTGTGCCCCAATAAACAAGATGCAAATTATCTAATTTCATGTTTATTTGGAAAAGTGAGAACTTGATCAAACTTTGTCTCCCAAGTATCACATGAGGTATTCACTAGATTAACATTTAAATTTATGATATCACTTCCTTTGGCATCAAGTTCCATAGTCTCATGAATCTCTTCACTACATGAAAATTTGTCAAACACAATCAACATGTACCAAGAAAATAAGCTTATGCAATCATGACAGGTTTGTAGGGCATCTTAATCATATGAGTTGGGGAACTCCCAATATATCCAGGACAAGCCACTTTGTTTAAAATATGCAAAATGATCATTCATTAGCACTACACAACTTTAGCCACCTAATGACTATGTATAGCATTTTCAAAATTGCTCTTTCACACAAAATTGTCCTTCTACGATATCTCACAATACTTTGGGTGTCAACCCTACACATAGTTTTTAATGAATCTTCATATTTACAGAAGCAAACACATGGCTCCTACCAGCGTAGTAGTAGTACAAATAAAGGAACTGGTGGCCCAACCACATTCAACATATTGAATGCAGTCTACAAAAAGCTTCGGCACATGATAATGTATGCACATTGTTCACCAACATTCATTTAAAAAAAAATAGAAGCAGTCATCTAGTTTCAATGTAAAGGCTCATTTGCTTCACCATAATCGATATAGACACAAACATGGTCATGTACATAAGCCCTAACCCTAGCATTACTGTGAAAAAAATTTAAATTTTTTTAAAAAGTTTTGTGTAACATTTTCTCCATAGACAAGCTTCATTGCCCAAGCAATCTAAAAATATATATGTAGGCACATCATCTAAGAAATAAACAAGAGAAGTGAGTACATAGTAGCTTACACATTGTTCATGCTGCTTGAATTCTCCGTTTCTTCACAAAATAATTGTAACCGCAAGTCCCATTGACAAGAAAGAGTCTCAACAATTTTTTTTTGAGAAACCCCGAGGAAACAATAAGATGGGGTCTGCAGGAGAAGAATTTGGTTATTTTTCATAGATTGTTTAAAACTTGAAATTTGTAGGAGTTCTATTATGGAGCATTTGGAATACATGTGCTTTCCTTCAGCTGTAAACTAGAGGTAGATAAGAAATTGAATTGGGGCTGAAATATTTTCACATAAAAGTCATGTGAGAAATTCACTTCCCTCCATTCTTTTGCCGCCTACTGAAAATGAATTATTCTTTCTTAATTTTTTATATAAGATATAATTAGATTAGTTTTAATTTTTAATTTAAAATAAATGACTTTTTTCTCAATTTCAATTTAGGGCAATTAAATTAGTTTAAATTTTTAATTTAAAATGATAATTTGTAAGTATTTAAGACGATTGTAATTTTTTTCTTTAAAAAATGTCTTAAATTAGTCTTGTGTAATAATGCCTTGACTTGAGTTAGGACTTGGAATCATAATCTTATTGTATATCTCTTGTGTAATAATACCTTGAGAGGTGTATATTTATACACATATATGTATAAATTCTCTCTTTATATATACATATCTCTTTTTATATATACAAGGATCAATTTTTGTGTTACTTGTGCTAGGGCAATAGAGCTTGTTGTTTACCTTTCATTGGATCCAAATCTAATAGTAGCAGAGGTTTGTGCTTTTTTAACATCTTCTACCTCTAATTTGAAACTCCATTGTTTCTCTTTGCTTAATGGATCTTATCCTTTTTCGCCTAGCATGTGGTCCAAATGGCATGGTTGTTAAGTGGGGGTTAAAGCAAAACAAGGAAGCCATAATTGTGGGAAATAAGGAACTGCTAGTGACAAGAAAATACACAATGCTCACACCTCCACCATGGGTGACCTCCTAAGAAGCCCAATGCTTCACCTTAGTGAGCATCACCTAAATTCAATGTGTATAAAGTGTAACCATTCATTCTCATGAGATATGGGTTCTTGTGAACCACTACCTATGAAACATTATGAACCACAACTCATGAAAAAATATAACCTCCCAAAAAGTCAAATCACTACTCATGAAACACTATGAACCACAACTCATAAAATATTGTAACTCCCAAGAATGCCCAATGCTTCACCTAGATGCAATGATGAGTGAAATGAATTATATAATCATGATACATGTACTTTAATAAAGCCCTAGCTTTGATTTGTTGGATGATGTTTACTCATGTATGTTTTCATGTAAAGTCATCGTACTTGTGTGTATATAGTGAAGGTTTAATTTATTTCATATACACTTCACATTGGTATAGTATATTTATTGATCATGCACTTATTATTTCATATTTCTTTTCTTAAAAGATGTTTTTAAATATGAGTTTATTTGATAGTCTAAATATATGTGTTTTCATGTTTTATGTATGAATCCTCTAGTGTCAAATTCCTTAGAAATCACATGGGGCCTCTTGTGTTATCTAATAAAGTTTGAGGGTTTCATTTG
>MU228320.1:1280512-1295774 GCA_018584345.1 Thuja plicata | reverse complement strand
GTTATCTTCAACTGATGACTCGGTGACTACCGTCTGCTCGGTAACTGCTGTTCTTCTTTTATGCTCGGTGACTGCCTTACTGCTCGGTTTGAACTGTTTGATCGGTGAGCTTTACTGAATGCTCGGTATAGGCTGTGGGCTGAGTGATAAGCTCGGTAAGCATTCAAAACCGAATAAGTGTTTTCACTAAGTGCATTCACTGATGCCAAATGTATCATTATTCCAACAGAGAATAGTCTCATTCAGGCAGGAAAGATAGCTCCTAGGCCACCTATGCCTTATTTTCCTAACATCCAATCCAATATGCCATTAGTTGTTCCACCTTTGGCCTCATTACCAACCTATAAGAGTGAAGAAATAATGCCTGCTGTCCCTTCTAATGAATTGCAAAGCATAAAAAATAGCCAGCAAAAGATTGAGAGTTTATTGCAGTCTTTTGGAAATGAACTAGTGAATCTAAAAATGTAGAAAACTCAAGGCAATCCAATAGCCCATACTCAGAGTCAATTTGCTATTTCTTCATCTCAGCAGCCTAATCAACCCATTTATCAAGGCAACAAGCAACAATATCAAGGAAATAGCAATGCCAATAGGCAAAATTGGAACCAAATGCCTTATAGACCTTACAATCCAACACCCCTTAATGCTATTAGGGATATTCTTCCTAGCCAAAATAACCTTGCTACAGATTATGAATGGTGCTATCCTTTTAATGAACCTCACAATCAGTCCAAGTGTACTAATGGAGTGCTCAATCAAGCCGTAATGGTTCAAGGTGTGATGGATTCACAACCTACTGTATCTACTGAAGAGGCTCAACAACACTCTGATACAACTGCCCCTAACACTGCATTCCTTAATTGGAAAGAGGAGGAATTATGTAGAGTGAATGGTGATTCATCTATATTAGCAAACACAAGAGCCAAGAAGAGAGCTCTAGAATCAGAGTAGTCAACTCCTAGGATTACTGCTACAAATCAATCATCACAAATTCCACCAGTTTCAATCCTAAAGGGGACCTCTACTCATGCAAACAAAGAAACACAGTATCAGAAGCATGCAGATCAGACCATTAGTAAGTCACCTCAGAAGGTATAGTTTGTTGTTCCTTATAACATTGTTGATAATATGAAGAAGATGAGTGTTTCAATTTCTATGTGGGATTCATTAGCTATTCCAGGGTAAATTGATTTGTTGAAAGAGGAGTTGTCTAAAGAAACAATAAATCCACATCTAGCTAGACAACATCCTTCGACAGTGGTCATGGCTAATTTAGAGCCTTCAATGGTGCATGATGAAGTGATTAAAGGAGAAAATAATATTGGTAAGGTGCAACAGCCAGAAGCACAAGTGAATAAAATTACTGTAGATTTGAAGCAATCAACAATACCAGTTGAAAGAAAGCCAAAAAATATGCAGAAGATAATAGAAAAGGAAGGTAAGAAATCTGCAAATGTCAAGCCTCCTCATTTCTATGTCTCTTTAATTATTGGAAACAAATTAGTGCATAATTTCATGGTGTACAGTGGTGCAACCAACAATGTCATGCCAAAGAGCATAGCTGATTTATTGGATTTGAAGTATGAAACCCTTGAGAAAGGAGTTGTCCAGCTTGATGGTTCTTCAGTTAAGACCATAGGTGTTGTTAAAAATGCAAGTTTGACCTTACACTCATGTCCAAACTTCTCCATTTCCCAAGATATTTTTGTTATAGATCTGCCACCTTACTTTGCTCTATGTCTATCAAGAGACTTCACAGCCAAAATAGATGGATACTTCTCATCAGATTGGTCTCACCTATATTTCAAAAATAGATATGGTGCTAAGGTGACCATAAAATCAGAATTATGGGCCAAAGATCATATGCGCCTTATAATCCTAGTCCCATAAATGCTATTTGTGTGATCATGGATCTGAATGAAATCAATGAGAATTCATCTTATAACACACAAACCGAGGAATATCCTGATATTGTTCTAGATGCATGGGTAGTTAGAAATGATCAAGATGATGATGTGTTTGATGCTGGTTTTGGTAATTATGTAATGTTAGAATCTGATTTAGTTGTGCCTAATCTGGTTAAAGACCAATGTTCCGAATCTAAATTATCTAGCCAAGTATGGGATCTATATTTGGATGGATCTAAGAATAAGGATGGTATTGGTGCAGGAGTTATGTTGGTTTCACCTCATGGCGATAAATTTTATGCTGCTTACAAGTTATTCTTTCCATGTTCTAACAATATAGAAAAGTATGAAAGTCTGATTCAGGGCTTAGAATGGGCTAGGAAAAGAGGAATCAGATGCTTAAGGGAATTTGGGGACAATGAGTTGATAGTAAGATAGGTGAGAGGTATTAATGTTGTAAAAAATGATCTCTTAAAGCTGTATAAATTTAGAGTTTTTGATATTTTGAAGGATTTTGATGCTTTTAATCTCATTTCCATACCTAGAAAGAAAAATTTGCATGCTTATAGATTGGCTGGTATTGCTGATCATGTTTCAATTACTGAAAATAAAGGACAGATCTCAGATCATTCACATGTTAAAATTATTGTAAGGCCATGTATCCCAGGAAACAATATTAATTGGTAGGTATTTAGTACTGATGAACATATTTTGAGCTTTATGACTGAAACAGAAGACTTTTCAGCTCCTAAAAATGATCAGTCCAATCAAAAAATGGAAAATCAGATCATTCAGTTGAAAACTAATAAGCTTCCAAGGGGATTAACCAACTTGGAATCAGATATTAATTTTGATGATCAATTCAGAAAGAATAAAACCAGCCTGCTGATCAAAGAGGATCACTATGAAGAGGTGGAGATATTCAGAGACAAGTGCTTGAAGGTTGGTAACATCAATTCCCCTAAGGAAAATAAAATGCTTATTGAGTTATTTAGGGAATATAATGATGTGTTTGCATGGGATTATACTGACTTAAAATGATTTGATCCTCACTTAACTCATCATACCATAGAATTGGAACCAAATGCTAAGCCCATTAGACAAAGGCAAATGCCTATCAATCCTAAGCTAGAGCCTTTAATGCTGAAAGAACTAAGAAAACTCTTAGATGGAGGCATAATATTCCCAATAAAGCATACATCATGAGTTTCTAACTTAGTTCTAGTAAGGAAGAAAAATGGAGAGATAAGACTCTGTGTAGATTTTAGAGACCTTAATAGGGCATCTATGAAAGATAGGCATCCTCTCCCTTCCATGGAACAAATCCTTCAATATGTTTCAGGTTCTTAAAGATTCTCACTCTTAGATGGATATTCTAGTTATAACTAGATTTTGGTTAAATAATCTGATCAATTCAAAACAACCTTTACCACTAAGTGGGGTACAATGACTTATCGAAGGATGCCATTTGGGTTGTCAAATGCAGGGGCCACTTTTCAGAAAGAAGTGGACATGGCTTTCAAAAAATTAATGTATAATTTTGTTCTAGTGTACCTTGATGATGTCACAATTTACAACAAAATTGCAAACCAGCACATAGACCATTTGAAACAATTTTTGTAGAGATGTAGAGAGTTTGGAATCTCTCTTAACCCAAAGAAATCTATTTTTTCAGTACACGAAGGTAAAATTTTAGGATACCAAGTGTCTAAAGAAGGGACAACAACTGATCCTGAAAGGATTTATGCAATTCTGGAACTATCATTGCCAAAACATAAGAAAGGATTGCAAAGTTTTATTGGGAGAATAAATTTTGTAAGAAGGTTTATTCCTAATATTGCAAATTTATTGAAACCTTTTACCTCTATGTTAAAAAAGGATGTGCCTTTCAGCTGGACTGCTGAGGGAAAGGAGAACTTTGAACAAATTAAGCATGCCTTATCTTCTACCCCTACTTTAGCTAATCCTGATTTCTCTAAGGATTTTGTTTTATATGTTTATGGTGGTATTGACACTATTTCAGCAATGCTGGTGCAAAAGAATGAGGAAGGACAGGAGCAACCAATATCCTTTTTTAGCAAAGGTATGAATGATTATGAGGAAAAATATAGCTTTGTAGAAAAACATGTACTAGCTATTATAAAAGCCTTGAAAAGGTTTACGCATCTGGTTGCTTGAAACAAAATACATCTAATGATTGCACACCCTAGCATTAAAGAATTTCTATTGAATAAGGATGTTAGTGAAAAAAGGGTAGGGTGGATAACTAAAGTCATGGAGTATGATTTGTAAATCCATGTGACCAAGCTGGTTAGAGGCAAAGGCTTATGTACTCAGATGGCAGAAGGATAAGATCAAGTTAAAGCCACTAAAGAGGCCTTCTTGCCCAAAGGTAATTTAGTTCTAATTAATGATTCAGCATCCTGGTTATCAGATATGACCAGATTTTTGCATATTGGTTAATGCCCAATGAATCTTGATAGAGCCAAGAGAAGGTACTTTAGATTAAAATCTATTCCTTATGTTCTTATTGATGATACTCTTTATAGGAAATATTTTTCTGGTATGCTTCTCAAATGCATAGATTATATGGATCAAAGCAAGATTCTATCTGAATTCCATGATGGATCTTATGGAGGGCATTTCAGCCCTAAAACTACAGCATGGAAAATTCTAAGAGGTGGCTATTATTGGCCAGATTTATTCAAAGATGCTCATTCATGGGCAAGAAGATTCCAAAATTGTGCTATGTTTGTAGGAAAACAAAGGTTAGCAACATTGCCATTGAAACCAGTCATTGTTGATCAGCCATTCAACAAGTGGGGATTAGACTTTATAGGTCCAATAAACCCTAATTCTAGTGTAGGGCATAAATAGATCTTGATTGCCATAGATTATTTTACCAGGTGGACTGAGACCATTGCACTAAAGGAATCTTCTGGAAATGCTATTCTAAATTTCTATGATGATATTATAACAAGGTTTGGAGTTCCTTAGTCAATAGTATCAGATAATGCCTTAGCTTTTGTTGGATCATCTATAATAGAATGGGCTGTCAAGAATGGTATTTATTTAAATACTTCTTCTAATTAGTATCCACAAGGTAATGGTCTTGCAGAGTCTACCAATAAAAATCTAATCAAAATTATCAAGAAGAATTTACAAGGGAACAAGAGGGATTGGCACTCTAAGTTGAAGGCAAATTTGTGGCTGGATAGAATTACGCCTAAGCAGGTTATTGGGAATTCACCCTATGTCTTGGTTTATGGCAAAGAGACCAGATTGCCCATATCTACAAAATTTCTAGCATTGCAGCTAGCTAATCAAATGCTACTTTTTGAAGAAGGAGATCCCCTTGCCTTGAGGTATGTTGGTTTATTGCAATTGGAGGAAGAAAGGAAAAGGGCATTTGAAACTATGTAATTGATGCAAGCGCAAACTAAGAGGTCTTTTGACAAGAAGACTACATCTAGGGATTTCAAAGAAGGTGATCTAGTGCTAAAGTGGGATGTACTAAAGAGTAGGCCAGGGAAGCATGATAAATTTGATAACTTTTGGTCAGGCCCTTTTGTTATTACAACCTATAAGGAAAACAATGCTTATCAGTTGTCCACAACTGATGAAGAATTTCTGCAAATTCCAGTTAATGGAATAAACCTCAAGCTTTGCTTTGAGGGTTAGGTTCTAGTCTAGGTTTTATTTTTAATAAGTGCTATCCAAGCACATAGGTCTCTAGGTTGCATAAGTCTTTAGGTTACCTAAGTCTAGAATAGTTGCATTTTTCATTTCAATAATGGTTGCATTCATGGTTTCTGGTTTCCTAACTCTGTTTCCCAAGGATAAAGTTTACATGTCATGTCTAGTAGGTAGACATCTAGCAGAAGTCGCCAAAATTGTTACTCAAAAAATCACAACATACAAAAGGACAAAAACCCAATAGAAAAAGATTGCATTTTTTAGGTGTCCAATTGATATTACCTTTCAGGTATTGAGAATTTACATTTTGTTATTACATTGATTTTCAAATATTACCATTGTACTCTAAGTATTGATCACATTCCAAAATTCCAAATTTATGATTGATCAATTACATTGTACATTCAGACTGAATGTAATATACAACTGTATTTTCATGTATCATATCAATTTAAAGATTACATTTGCAGAGATGAAAAACATGAAAAGTATGGAGTAGGGGTCCCATGCATTGCCTTGAGGTGTGTTGGTAGTCAGCTGGTTGAGCAGTCAAGTCCTAGGTCCCCAAGTTCAGGTTTGCATCTTCATAAGGTCTTTAGGGTTTCATCTGCATCTTCATGAGGTCTTTAGGGTTTCACCTACATCATGAGAGAGAAAAATGGGTTAGACCCAGTTGGATCTAAGCAATGCACAAGACACAAACAACATACAATTAGTTCTTCTAAATGCTGCATATCTATTTGACAAAATCAATGAAACAATGAAATATAGATCAAAAATTAGGAAAAGATAGTATTAAAGGGACTTGTTTTCTAAAGAATGAGACCTTTTTCTATAGATGATCATCCTAATGTATGTCATTCTTGTAAAACTAAATGAAAGGGACTTAACATTTCCATCTGAGAAACCTTTTTCAAAATTTGATCAACCTGTTAGGACAGTTATACAAATGAATTCACCAACATTCATGAATGAGTGTCATCCTAGATGACACTCACCGACAAACATTAATGGATTTATTCTATCTTCTGTCCTAACAAATTGACTGGTGATATATATGCAAGAAGTGATCATATGATTAAATGCAGGAAGCAAAAAGGAAATACAGTGGATGTCACGAGCCCGTGCTCGAACTTCACATAAGCCATTACATGCAAGAAAGATGGTTTACATTTCAAGGGGTTACTACTCACATACTGAATGCAGAAGAAGATAAAAATACATGAAAGATTTCAAAAGATGCTACATGAGGCACATGAGCAAAAAAATATTTTTAATAAACCAGAGAAATGCAGAATTGAAATAATCTGAAGTTCACTATTTTCATGCAAATAAGAGAGTTTAAGAGATGCTGTTACAGTAAGTACATCTTCATACCTTCAGACAGTAGTTGAAATTTCATTTTTGAAGATCAAGATTGAAAACCACATGCCTAATGATTGAGCATATTTTCTATGACATGAAAAGATGATGTTATGTTTATTTAAAAAGTTGAAGTTGCAAAGTGAAATATTCATAAGAAGAAATGTGAAAGCTGCAAGTAAGAACAATGATCAATAATCTCAATATCATCATGGGTTTACATTAATAATGGTGAAACATACATAGAAGACAAACATTGTGAACATAATAACATAGATTATCCAAAAGGTTCATCAGATGATGCTATATTTAATGGTTCTGAAAGAATACAGTTTCATACCTTCAAGAAAAGTTTTAAAAGAAAATATCTTTATGCAGAGTGTTTAAACAAATACATCTTATACTGCTATTTTAAAAAATGATGTTCACTCATGACAAAGTGCAGGACATATATTCATGATAATGAAACATACATGCCAGTTAGGGTTTCCCATTTTGAGTATAACCCATGGGAGTCATGAGCCCGTGCTCGAACTCCATGGGTTTCTTTCTCATATGCATTTTTAAGAAAGCAGTGTGTTGACTACAGTGAGAATATGACATTTTTATAATGTTGTAGACCTATTGTGTTTCCATTTTAATTGAATATACTCATGTTTTTATCAGTGAAACTGTGTACTAGATATGTGTTTTTTTTTTTAACATTATAAGCATTCTGGAAAGAATATCTTATGTTTTTTAGACAGTGCAAAAGAATGGATGTTCGGCTTGAACATGGAACCATATTTTTATGCTTATTACAATGTTGTATTTGAAGAAAGTAAGAGGAATGTTTTTTAAAGCATTTAAAAACCATCATGAAGCCCGTGTTTCACTATAAATTCAGAAAAGAATAAAGACAAGCATCTACAAGTGCATCTTCAAAGACCAGTTCAAAAGCCATGTGGGTGTCCTTTATTTTGGTTATTCAAGACAACAAAGTGACAACAAACAACAAAGTGATACCAGAGCTTAAGAGAATGATGTTCCATGATATAATGGTGGAGTCGACAATAGACAAAGAACCAAAAAGACCCCATTATTACCAACATTCCTACAACAGTGTAACAAGAAATGTGAAAGACTACAATGGACAAAAAGGAAGGGATTCTTATCTAGAGAAAGCTTGAGTTCTTTGAAGACAAGTAGTGGTGGCCATAGATAGCAGTGATTTTCCAACTTCATGCACTGTGAGTTCAAGGCTGAGTTTCATAGGTAGCTCGACACCATGGCTTCATTTATGCCAAGCTCGTGGTGGTGGTCTATGAAGCTGGAGTTAACCCACTGTCAAAGCCTAAGATCAAGAAGTGGTGGCCAAAGTCAAACAAAGTGTTCCTTTTCAAACCTCAAAACCCCAAGCTACAAGCATATACCCGGTACCATTTGTCATGGCCTTAACAATTTTAAGTTCCGAGCAGTTTCATTTAAACATCAAGCTGGAGTTATCTCATTGTCAAAGCTGTTCAAGCAAATGGAAGACTGCATTCCAACATTTTTGAAGGAGAAAACAATAGAGGATGCCATATGTTGTGGCAAGTCAAACTCAAATATATTTTTTCCTCATAAGGCTCAAAGAAGCATGGGCTTCTTCAACAAGAATGAGTAGCTACATTGCAGAAAATCATGGTTTCTAGATTCAACATGGCAGCGACACAAAGAAGGAAAACCCTAGGATGCAAATGAGATCGATAAACAAAATGCATTGTGTTTTACCCAAGATTGAAGTCCGCTAACAAGAGAAGTAAATGCTATGACAGTTTCCAGTCTGTTGACATCCCCTTCATAGTGCCATGATGGTACTATTGGTGCCACGAAGTATAACAACTGTCCTCTCAATAGAAATGGTCATGTCGATAGCAAACTGTGGTGATCAAACAAACTATAGTTACATCAAGTGCTCTAGTGTGGTGTTGGCAGAGTTAGGGTTTTCTATGTATCGGGTTATGGATTAGGGTTGCAGTGTATGCCTTTTGATGTTATGTGTTCAGGTTTGTGCTTTTAGAGAGGGAGGTAATAAAGTTGATAAAATGTATAATGAGATATATTTTAGTTATCAACTTTAGGGGTGCTAAACTTAGGGGGTTTGATTTAGGGCACTTGTTAGGTCCTATAGTTTAGTAGTCTTCTATTATGGAGGGCTTTTGGGGGGAAATATTTTCAAAATAAGCCATGTTGGCTATATAGTGGAACATTTGCTTCATGTTTGAGGGGGATATAGAGTTGTAGAGAAAAGAGCTTTTAGTGAACTTCTTGTTCCTATAGCTATCTGTTTATGCTTTTGTATCCATTGTTGGTTCATGTTTATGATATCTATTTTGTGCAAGAGGATGCTTGTGTTCCTTGCCATTATTTTGAGATTCATTCATTGACTACATACAGATTTTGAAAAGAATATAATTTCCCTATTTTTCATACATTTTTCGGTGATCATATTTTCAAATCCTATTCAATTTTATGCATTCAAGTGTAATACCTCTGTAGCATGGATTAGTGGATTGTATCATTTCCTATTCTAGATTATAGAATATAAGCCTTTTGCAGAATATGCATGTTGTTTATAGTAAGATTTCTATTTGTGGTTAAACCCTAGTAGTGACCTTCTACTTAGCCTATGTATTGGGTAGTGAGTGATATTGCAGAGATCATTAGGCTATGTTAAGTGAGTGTCAGTTTGAAGCTTTGAGAGATCAAAAATTATTTGGTGTATCACCTTTTCAAGTTTTGTCCATGCAATTTTACTTAGAGTTTCTCTCTTTCCCTCCAAAATCAGGAGAAGATAGTATTGAATTGATACCCAAATTCAATAGGAACTAGCCTAGAATTCAGAGACTCCTTCTCAATCATAGTCTACCCATAGCTAGAGAAGGTTTCCATTGTTAGGATGGAATTGTCATGCATCCCTAATGCTTGAGTTGGGGTGACAATTCTAAACCTCAATAGTCACATGGATTAGCAAGGATGCATCTCTCAGTCCACTGTAGAAGAATAATATGTTGTTGCTTCTACAAATTGCTCAAATATTGCATGGATGAAACAATTGCTGGAAGGTATGCATATGAAGATCTCAGAACCAGTGACTATCTATTCTGATAACACTAGTGCAATAAAAATTTCCAAGAATCTAGTCATGCATGCAAAGACTAAACACATTGCAATCAAGTATCATTATTTAAGAGAACAAGTTCAAGAAAAAGAGGTGATACTTGAGTATGTGCAATCAAAAGAACAATTGGCTGATATCTTCACCAAGCCACTACCCAAGGATACATTTGAGTACCTGAGAAAGAGACTAGGGGTCAAACCCTTGTCTACTAGTCAGTAAAGGACTGAAGGCTGCATCAACCTATATATTATCAGAATATCATTCATGTTGATGCAAGCAAAAAGATGAACGTCAAAGCTACATCTATATACAGAAAGGTATATATCAGAACCAAACACTAGAGCATATTATTGTATTGCTGATGGATAAGGGAAATTCAAGGAATATATTATGGATAAAAGAAAATAATTGTTTGACATGAATGTCAAATATTTGTAAAATATTTGTTTGGCATTTTTGTCAAAGGGAGAGAATGTATCCATATTATCAAAATAAATTATTCATTATCAGATTAATCCAAATAGGGAGAGATCATATCCATAGGGAGAGAATTTGTATGAAGGAATCATATACAAAGGGAGAGTTGCTGACAAGAGATAGAGACATCAAAGAAGAAGAACAGTCAAAAGAGAGAAATTTACACAAGAAGAGAACACAACACATCAGTACAAGAAACACAGAAAGCTGCAAGAATCAAATCTAAGATAACACAGAGCTTACCAGCAGTCAGATATTTTTATTGGTTATCTAAACAAACTGTTTGGTACTTTGATGAATCTCAACAATTGTATTTCATATTGTATTAGAAATAGTATAGTGTGATAATATAGTATGTTGCCATTAATGCCAAAGGGAGAGATTGATGACATGTAACTGACTGAATGTTTGATAATGTTAAGTTGAAGATGATGCAAGGCATTAAATCAGTTAATGGTTTGTATTGTCATTGATGTCAACTTGATATCATCTGTACAGTCATGTATATAATGCCAAAGACTTTAGAGAATCAATGGAACAAAGATTATACCTTCACCAATGCATAGAAGTCAAGTATTCACTAAGTGACAGACAACACCAACGGAGTGCACACCATCGGTAAAGGCAAAGAAAAAGTCACAGTGATGCCTGACGAGCAGAAGACAATGTTGCCCAATGAAGAAAAATCACAGGATGCCCGACAAGTTGAAAACAAAGTTGCCTAACAAGTAAAATCCAAGGATGCCTGACGAACGGAGATCCTAAAGCTAACTGGATTTACATCAATGAAATTGGCAGTTGTCACCGACGACTAACTGCAAAATTGACCGACAAAATAGAGAGTTCAGAAAATGACAAAATATCTAGTTGGCAGAGCTTAAGAATAGACTTAACTGGTTGTTTTATTTGTTTTATTTGACCAAAGTTAAGTAATTGATTTAAAGAAGATTTGTACACTTGGCAAGAAGATAACTACGAGATAAATCATGAGTTAAAGCTACAAATTAGATTGGCTGGATTATTTTTCACGCCAAGAATCAAGAATCAAGGAATATCATGTCTATATAAGAGACAAGCATAATTCATTTCTATAATCACAAGAAATCACATACATGGAAGGGGAGTGAATAGAAAGAGGATGCTGAAGAGAAATTGATGAAGGATAACTTCATATTGTCCTGATCAATCAAGTTGAAGAAGAACTAAACAATTATGCGGACACCGACGAACAGTGAAGCATAGCATCACAAAGCAAAAAGTGTGGAGCACAAGGAATTGAATTGATACATTGATTAGAGAGGTAATGTACTTAAATAGATCTGAAAATCTACAATTCAAGTTGCATTGGAAATAGGTCATAGTGTTTCAGTTTAACCATTGAAGCATCAAGTCTCTTAACAGAGCAGGACTTATCCGTCTTCTATAAATGAGGTATATCCTAACATATTGCCAAAAGGGTTGATTCATGAAAGTAGCATTTAAATTTCATAAAGCCTATTGATAGCCTAAGAAGAAGGTTGATTCAAGGATGGTAGCAAGATTTGCCTAAAGCCTATTGACAGTCTAAGAAGGAGGTTGATTCAAGGATGGTAGCAAAATAGATTCCAGATACTAAGTGACAACCTCTATGTATAAAATCCTCTAACAAGGTCACACCTAATAGTGTGTTTGTAACCTTTAACAGGGTTGGCTCCTAACAGGGCTCACTTTAGAAGAGTAAAAATTTGGGGTACTGGTCCCAGTGGTTTTTCCCTTAACAGGGTTTCCACGTTACAATCCATGTGTTATGTGTGTATGGTTTATTACTTTATTGTTTTACATTTCACATATGCATTTCTGGATTGATTGGTATACTCTGCATATTTATTGAGTATTGGTAAATAGTTTTTACTGCTTATCGGTAATCAAGGAGAATAAGGATAGACAAGGTAAAGCAACAGACAGTTAATTATTATAAAGTATTTCATGGCATGCATCTTGTAGGGACTTAATAATCTGAGGTGTATTGATTGGTGGTTAGTGATTAAAGGATAAATTTTTGAGGCCACTGATTCACCCCCCCTCTCAGTTATTACTAACAATCCTGACATATAATCTTTTACCTAGTGCATTATTTTTTTCTTCAGAATTTTCAATAAGTTTTAGTATATTTTCTTAATAAGATAATCAACCTTATATTATGATATTCATAACCTACTTTTTTTAAAATTATTTTTTGGCAAATTAGCTTTAAAATAGTACTACATATTCATTTCATGAATACTTTTAGTTAGAAAAGCTGTGAACATATCTAACTTATCTAGAACGAATCTATCTATTTCGCATGTTTGATTAAAATTATTTTATAGTTAGAAATTGTTAAATTTATTTGTGCTAATAAGTTGACCAAAAGTGTAACACAACTTTGTACTTTTACCTTGTCTTGTGACCAACAATTTGAACCAACATTGACTGGTAATAAATATATTCATGAAGTGGAACACAAGTATAGTAGTTATAATTGACTTTGAACTTGCTAATTTCACCTTCCCAATTTTAGCTACTAGGTGTAGACACCTAAATTTGGTCATGTGTACTTAATCAAATCAAATGACAATCTATCAAATCAAATGACAATTTACCAAATCAAATGGAAATTAATCAAATCAAAAAGGACTAAATTACATTAAATCAGAGGATCAATTAATAAATATATTGATTAATTAAATATAAGCCTAAAAGGGATTAATCAAAGCTATATAATTGATTTAATCAATTAATTGTATAGTTTAAATCAAAAATCAAAATCAACCTATTCCCTCACATGGCTAATTTAATTAATTAAATCCTCTTTTCTTTCAACAAAGGATACAAGAATTCAAAGAGCTAATGAAAATCAAGGATTGAAAGCACATGGATCACTCCAAACTTTGCAATCTTGATCACTCATTTAACTCTTCAACATCCTCACAACTCAATTTGTCTCTTTGTCCCAATCTTTGAGACCACCATTTAAATGGTTTCCCCATTTGAAACCATTTGAAAGCCTTCAACTCAACCAAGCTTTGATCATGATCAGCTTAACTCTACCCCCTACCCTTGGGAAATCCTATGAATACTATGTATTTTAAGAGTATTAAGAATCCTAGACATTCATGAGCAATTGCATCTACACTATAGAGAAATTCTTCAAGATCATAGCATTTGAGAGCATAATTGAACAATTTGAGAGAATAATTGAATGAATTGCATTGCAATTTGAGAGTTGAGAGCTAGATTTAGGCATTATCATACATCAATTCTCATTCTAGGACTGTCACTAATGGAGATTAAGCCTAAGAGCTTCATTAACATGCTTAGTTAGAGAGCCATGAAATAGTTATTGTTATTTTGTCAATTCATTGAGTTAAATTAGAATATTTTTTCCATAGAATTGATAGATTTCAACCTAATTTCATGGAGGTATACTTTATATATACACAAATGGTGCCCACCGTGGGGCTTTGAGCCTCTAACTTCTTCTTTTTTTTTGTCAAGATTTGTATGTTTTTGCATGTTTTGTTGTTGAAATTTGCAGATAACAGGTAAAGTGACGCGTACACAAATTAAAGTGACACATACAAGATAAGTGTTCACACGTACAAACAATAAAGCCACACCTACAAAACTTCTTTCACTGCGTACAAAGACAGAAGTGACGCCTTTGACAACAAATTCATGCGTAGAGACATTGAAATCACACCTGCAATATTTCTTCTACCGCGTGCAATCTTTTATATTTCGCATTTGTTGTTGTATTATTACACCTTTGCATGTTATTTTTTGCCTTTTATAGTTTAAAGTCACGCGTAGTAACTTGTTAATTAACATGTACAATACTTTAAAGTGTCGCGTAAACACCAGTAAAGTGTCATGTATAAGCTGTTAAATGACGCATAGTACTGTCTTCATTTTTTAATTTGTAGCCTATTAAAATAAGAATATTAATACTCTGTATTTTCCAATTTGCAGATGAGAAGACATCCAAAAGTGCAAAATCCAGAATAGAGAGTTTGAAAAGAGAGTAAAGAGGTAAGAATCCTTACTAAACACGCAAATGAACTTCACAATTTATCCATTTTGGAAATTTTAGAAGAAGAAAAGAAGTTGTTTGAACATTTTATCAAGTTTTTTAAAGCTTAAAAAATTATGTTTCTTGCATTGAATTGACACTAAATTTGTTAGGATCTTTAATAAATTTGCAAATTTAGGAAAGATCCTTAAGTTTTGTTATTTCAAATTTATTTGTTTTCCCTCATTATGGTAGTTGCGTTGACTAACCTTGTTGGAGAGTCGGAGAGGGAATGATCACAAATAGGCGAGTGCAAAAAAAAAAAAAACCCTCATAAAAGTGCCTAGCATTTTATAGCTACCTAGAAGAGGTATTTTTCTAAACAAACTTGTACTTGATCAAATTGCGGCATTCAATTTCCAAAATCTAGTTTAATAGTAACCTCTTATTTTTCACCAAAAATGACATTAGGTATATGCTCTCAACTTTCCCAAGTTGATCAAAAAGCCAAAAATGTCAGATTTGGGGATAGAAAGAAAGGTTGGTAAATGAACCAAACACTTCAATTCTAAAAACCTCCTTGTCAAGAGGTTAAAATTTTACATTTGTTAAAAGTGTTTGGAATTGGAAAAAGTAGTAGGGATATGC
>MU228320.1:1220739-1268438 GCA_018584345.1 Thuja plicata | reverse complement strand
CAAACATACAACAATAGTCTCACCAGTTAAGGTTTGACATCAATGACAAAATAACAATTGTCTACATTGTAGCAATCTTTCCAACAATCTCCCTCTTTGGCATTGATGGCAACACTAAACTATAAAATAATAATTTTCAACCAAAGTTACCATACAATCCAAAAAGTGCCTATGTTCCTGATATGAACAATTATTCATTAATGTATTTAGCTTCATTCTAACTCCCTCTATGTCTATAATCACACTGAAATGATTTCTATTACTGTTCAGCTCCCTCTTTCAATAATATCTCCCTTGTATCTGTTGTTTTATCTATTGTTTTTGTAATAATCTCCCTCTTTGAAAACAAAGCCAAAGATGTTGACATCTACATCATGCAGATTCTTCTGTTCTAATCTTTGTATCATGCTATTACTATAATCTTTGTGTATGACTGATCTACTTTTCTTTTCTTGATTTCCACTTCACAATTTTTAGGCAGCATCCTAAAAATGTGACTTACTGTGCATCAATGTGTCAAGTGTTCTGATTAAAACATTTGATGCAAAAGTACCATTCCAAACTAGTTAGCCTCTGCTAGGGGAATTACCCCCAATTTACCTCTTAGATACTCATGAGCATCCTTGGGTAATGCTTTTGTAAATATGTCTGCCAACTGTTCCTTAGTGTTCACATATTCCAGTTTCACTTCCTTCTTCTAAACTAGCTCCCTCAAGTAATGATACTTGATAGCTATATGTTTTGTCTTAGAGTGCATTACAAAATTTTTAGAAATATTAATGGCACTTGTGTTATCACAATATATGACAATTGGTTCTGTGATCTCCTCATTCATACCTTTTAGTAGTATCTTCAACCACACAATGTTTGAATAGTTAACTATTGATGCCACATACTCAGCTTCAGCTATAGATTGTGAGGTGCAATTCTGTTTCTTGTTTGTCTAGGAAACTAATCTTTTCCCCAAAAGAAATGCTCCTCCTGTGGTTCTTTTTCTATCATCAACATTACCAGCCCTGTCAGAATTAGTATAGACTTTGAGTTCAAACTTTTCATTCCTTTTGTAATATAGGCCATAGTGTTCTGTGCCTTTCAAATATCTCAGAATTCTTTTCACTTCCATTATATGTGTCTCTTTTGGATTAGCAAAAAATCTAGCAACAATTCCAACTGCTAATGCAATATTAGGTCTACTATGCACAACATATTGTAGCTTGCCAATCATTAATTTGTACAGGGTTTGATTTACCTCTTTTGTATCATCATTCTTTGTCAACTTTTGTCCAGTAGCCATGGGTGTACTTACTGGTTTTGAATCTTCCATACCAAAAGTTTTCAGTATCTCTTTGATATATTTTGATTGTGTAATATAGATACAATTCTTCATTTGATGTATTTGTAGTCCAACAAAGAGTTTTATCTCACCAAACATAGACATTTCAAATTCAGTTTACATTTCTTTTGAAAATGCTTTACATATCATATCTTGTCCACTAAATATGATGTCATCAACACAAATTTCATGCAATAAAATTCCTTTACCTTGCTCTATTTTCAAATACAGATTGTTGTTGTCATTTGTTCTTGCAAATCCAATCTTCATCAAATAATTGTGCAATCTTTCATACCATGCTCTGGGTGCTTGCTTCAGTCCATATAATGCCTTGTGCAGTCTACAAACCATGTTCCTCTTACTTGGGTCAACAAATCCATCAGCTTGTTCAATATATACTTCCTCTTCTAATATCTCATTTAGAAATGCTGACTTCACATCCATTTGATAGACTTTAAAACCTTTGTAGGCTACATATTCAAGTAGAGTCCTTACTCCCTCCAATCTTGCAACTGAGGTGAATGTCTCTCCATAGTCAATTCATTCTTCTTGTGCATAACCTTTGCATACCAATCTTGCTTTATTCCTTGTTACCTCTCCATGTTCATTCAGCTTGTTTCTGAATACCCACTTTGTACCTATTACATTTTTGTTGTCAGGTCTTGGTACTAGTGTCCATGTCTTGTTCTTTTCAATTTGGTCTATCTCTTCATTCATGGCTTAAATCCAATCTTCATTATCCAAAGCATCTTTTACTGTCTTAGGCTCAAAATCACATAACAAACATGTGTCTTCTCTTAATTTTCCTCTTGTCATAACTAAAAAATCCTTTGATCCTATGATTTGATCAGGTTTGTGGTGCCTTCTTACATATTTTTCCATAGTAGGCTCCTTCTCAGCTTCAATTTGATCGTTCAAGTTCAATTTAGGGTGAAAATGTGACTCAGCATCTCCATCAGATAGCTCGACAATCACCTCCTGTTGCTCGGCAACTTCATTTTCAATTTCATTGGAATCCTCCTCTTCAGGATATGTGAATGATCTGTAACTTTTAGGCTCAATCATGCTTTCAGCTTCATTTCTTTCTACATATTCATCAATTCTAACATTTGCACTTTCCACAATTATTTTAGTGTTAGAATTCAAACATTTGTATGCCTCACTCTTATTAGAATATCCAAGAAATATGCCTTCTTCTCCTTTAGCATCCAATTTACCATTTCTGTTATCCTTCAGTATAAAACATTTTCTCCCAAAGACTTTAAAGTAACTTATAGTAGGTGCATATCCATACCATAGCTCAGAAGGTATAGAATTTGTACCTTTCTTGACTTGTACTCTGTTCAAGGTATAAACATATGTACTCATAGCTTCTCTCCAATATTTATGTGCAACATTTTTCTCCATCATTAATGTTCTGGCACAATCCATGATAGATCAATTTCCTCTTTTAGCTATACCATTCTGTGGTTTTGTCCTAGGTGCTGACATCTATCTTTTTATCCCTTGGTCATTGCAAAACCTATTGAACTAATCAAAAATGAACTCACCTCCTCTGTAAGATCTCAGACATTTCAGACTCTTACCTGTTTCCTTTTCAACTTTTGCCAAGTACCACTTAAATAATTGAAATGCATCAGATTTTTCTTTAAGAAACATAACAGTCATCATCCTAGAGTAGTCATCTACAAATAGAATAAAATATTTGTCTCCACAGTATATTTTCTCACCAATAGGTCCACAAAGGTCAGTATGAACCAATTCCAAAATATTCTCAGAAGTATGAGTTTTACTTTTAAAACTGGATTTAGTCATTTTTCCCAACTAACATTTCTTACACATTACATTCTCAGGTTTCTTTAACTTAGGCAGCCCTCTAACCTTTTTCAATTTACTTATGCTTACCAAGTTAAAAAATTTAACATACATAGCCTCTTATGCCATAACCAAACATCATTATATTGTGCAAACAAGCATGTCTCTTCAGCTAAATCCAGATAGAACAAGTTACCTTTTGTTTGGTCACCACCTCCAACTAATTCTCCATTGGCATCATAGATCTTTGCTTTCCTGTGATGGAATTCAAATCTGTAGCTAGAAGTGTTCAGCTGTGAAATACTCAAAAAGTTATACTTAAGATCATCAACCCAGTATACATAATCACATCTAATCTTATTAGTCAATTGAATTGATCCTTTCCCTTTGACTCTACAAGGTGTATCATTACCAAAATTAACATATCCACCTTTGCATTGATCTAAGATTTCAAATTTGTCCTTATCACCAGTCATGTGATGTGAAAAACCACTATCAATGATCCAACGATCACCTTTACTCATATAAGAGATTAGTGCAGTTTTCTCATCATCATCAGAATCATCTTTCATTGCAACATGTTGACGGGACTTTATGACCAGGTCTGCCAAAAAAGGTAAGTTGTCACCGGGTACTGGGGTACCGACCAACTTCACCTGTAAAGGTTTTCTGGGGAAATGAGATTCCATGGGCCTCCAAGAACATGAGAGTCAGGTATCGACAGTGTGGGGCTCGGTTGGGAGATGTGACTATTTTGTTTGAGGGGGATAGCTGGATATCTTCAACTCATCCACTCTAGGGATTCAAGTAAGTGGGGTTTTCTCCAAGCGTGAATTCACTTAGCAAATAAACTTAAAAAGATACTACAGAGTTAGAAGTATTTCATCTACCTATAGTTACGCTAAACATTCAAAACATCAACAATGCTCTAACACACTACACTAAATACCGAAGAAATATACAACCATCAGTTCATATTTTATTAGTAGCAAAAGAAAGGAGGTCGGTAATCTACTTTAAGCATCAAAGCAAAGGACATGAAGAATACAAAGCGTAAAATACCATTAACCCAGAAGACAGAGTGCCAACAACATCATTGAGAGAACCCTTCCTTCTTCATTAACATCTTTCTAGCAAGCACTAGTGTGTGGTACAATGATAACTCCTAGGGATAATTTAACTACTGAAAGCTTAAAAATATGGGGCATTGAGCTCTGCAACTTAGAAATGAGAAAACCAAATTGTTATTGACTATGGACTACAAAATCATCAATTTCGCCGACCCTTGGAATGAGGTCAGACTTATTATTTATACACATCCTCTGACCTAAACCTAACCCTAACCCTAACTTATTTTACACTTTACAATAAAATACATTATCTGGTGGCCGGTACTACCTGTACCACATTACAAAAGACCTCAAGATGGAAAAGGCCTGACATGTCACAAGAATAAGACAAGAAAGGTGGACTAGAAGAATCAGCCTCAAGAAGAGAGCTAGGATAAGAGAGAAGAAATTTGATCCCCTGGGGATCGAGGCTACATGCCTCATAAATGGGAAAGTGATGCCCTATCTCCGATGCACCAGGTGTATCTTTGAAGTGGCGCCTTGGGAAGATCATCTGTCAGAAACCTCCCGTTGAGCTGACGTGCCTTGTTGCAGTTACCCATCTTCTGACAACCTTCATTAACTGCCCTGAAAGTGACTGGTTGGCTTTGGGATCTGAGACACGGGTCACATGAAGAATTCAAAAATGTGGGATCCAAAACTCTAGGATCTAGGAACTTGTGTTCCAAAAGAATAAAGAATACAAAACATGGTGCTGGTTAGATTCTCCTGGATCTAGAGAACTTTATTACTTTATGATTTTTTCCAAGCTTCCAACATTTGGCTCATGCTCTCCTCATCTATACTCTAGATGCTATCCCACCAGTGACGAAAAACCTCCAATGCATCCTCAACCTCTCTGGCCCCGCTCCAGAATTCCTCCACCATTTTGATGTCATCATGTGACCGAATCATGGTCTTTGACAATCTAGACAGCCTGCCTTAGTCAAAATCTTTGCCTGACAGATACAAGGACTCCATCCACTCGTTGAACTTGCTAAGGACATAGTCCTCTGGGGTACATGTTCTGGTGGTGAAGGGATCAACTTGTGATACCCCAACCATGAATGCATTGAATAAATCCAAGGGATATTGGGCAACAATCAGCTTCTCTTTTAGGGTCTTAACCAGTTCCTTACAAACCTCAATTTTGAGGGCAAGTCTAGAGTGCTAGACTTGGAGGGAATCATATGATTCTTCTCCCAAAATGCCTAACTCTATGGCAACCTCCTCGCGTAGGCTACAAATCTTTTCCAACCCAGCTTTCCACTTCTCATACTTTTTCAAGTCTTTCTCCCATATCTGAGCGGAGCTTCTCGCGTGGCTGAGGACGAGATCAACCCTATAGTATTTTGGGAGGGACACCACTTGAAATTCTCTCATTTTTGTTACTTGTTTGGCTTCCCATCCATTCACTACTTGTGCCTTCTTCATTATGCGCAGAGAGTCCACATCGCCCTATGCAAGTGAGAATCTGGAAGAGGGGGTTCCAGAGTGAACTTTGGCTAAAGGTTGTGTTAATTCTACCAAAAGCACGAGGAGATTAGCATTTGTTTCTCTTTCCTCTTGCAGCTGTTGGCCCTACTTTATATACCAAGCTTCTATTGTGTTGGTAGCCTCTTTTAGCAAGTCCAATTCTCCTTGCTTGTCTCTCTTCCCCAATTCTACCTCTGTTATATTGTAGTCTTTAGGCCTTACAACCGCTACATCTATGTTTGTTGGGGGTGTTGTGATGACCACAATGGTACCGCCTGCTAGGTTGGTCCAGAGAGTATGAACAACTCACACCTTCTTGGGCTTCTTTACCTTAGTATTCCTGGCGATCATCTCGGCCAACGAGAGTGGAGCGCTTGTGACCACCGCCGGGGCTTTCCTTTTCTTAGATTCTACTAGCCATTGGGGCAGCTGGGATGGCCTTGCTGCCGATACTTGTTAATTAGGATCGCTTTCAGAATCTGGCAGCGTATTCCCTGAGTGTACATTATCCTTGGGCTCCTCTCCTTGCTCATGTTTTGGTTCTTTTTGTTCCTATTCTTTTATTTTTTCCTATTCTTCTGACTCCTCAATGTTTTTTGCCATCCTGGCATCCTCTACAAAATCACTCAGGATCTTTTCCCCAGTCTTAGTCTCTATATTTTTAGGGACTTCATCTTCCCTGGTGGTGCCAACAACTTCTTCCTTTTCTTCATCTGGGACTTCTTGGTCCATTCACTACTACTGTTCTTGGGCCTTATTGGCCTCATTTACTTCAATATTCTCCTCCTCCGGGACATCTTCCGAAGGTGGGTGAGGTTGTTAGCCAAATTTTAGCAAGGAAGCCACCATTACTACCTCACCAAAAGTGCTTTGGGGCACTTGGTCACCCAAAGTTTCCAAAGGCACCTGAAGTGTGATGGTTGGAGGTACAGTTGTTCCCTTGGGTCTGGGTTCTCCGTCCATTGATTGGTCATTTGTAGTTTGCCTTGGAAAATCCGTGGTCCCCTAGACCGATATTATTTCCTACTCAGGCTCTATTTGAATCTCTTCCCAAGCCTCTTGCTCTGATGTATCTTTTTCTATGAGAAATTCTTCTTCTACAGGGACTTCTTCTTTATCCTAAGCTTCAATTTCTTCTACCGCATGACTAACACCCTGCTGAATCTCCAGAAGCTCTCCACCAAGAAGGTATTATCAAAATTGTCATGAGGCGGAGAGGAGTCTGAAATATCCTCCAATTTAGGAGAGTTTGAACTTACATATACCGGGGGCTTCTCAGGCATACCAAGTGCGGCGCTTGGTATAGGGATCATAGTTTTTTCTTACTCCTTGTGAGTGAAGCCCCAGTATCTAGAATGCTGGTAGACTTTGCCTCAGTGAAATTCTATCTACTCATCATCGCTGCCAATGAAGGGGACCCCGCCGGAGGAGCAGATACCATTGGAAGTGATTGGGAGACCGATAGCTACCTGCATACTGATCTGTTGGCTAGCCAGCTTTGCAAAATTCATTTGTTCATGTATCTAGGCCATCAAAAGAGTGGGAATCTAAGGATGCACCTTGGGCACTGGGACTCCCTCTTTTTCTTTCCCTTTACTTATAGTTTCTTTAGTGACCACGACAGACGAAGAAGGTCCAGTGCCGGCTGAAGAGGGAATGGTCATCTTGACCATTGCTTTCTTTTGGGTGCTCTTGGGGCACACCCAGGAAATGTATTTGTACTTGCCTCCAAGATGGGGTGGCATAACCCTTCAATTGTCAAATTCTCAAGAGTGCCCCAATCCACTGGAGGGAGGTCTAATTTATCCAGCCCCTGTCCTTTGTACATTGGATCCTCCAGTGGCCTTCCATCTTTGAAACTATTCAGAAAAGTCTGAAGGTCCAGCGCTTCCATGAGCCCTTTTCTCATCCTTGTATGTTTTTGGGCCTAGAGATCAAAACTATCCTGGCAGTCTTCCTAGAAGTCTTCAATATCCTCTTCATGCGGTGGGGACACCATAGGTAGTGCTGTGGTAATCTTGCCGCGGGGATCATAATTTTTTCGGGCGTGGCTAAATTCAACCAGCCCACAACTTTTAATTTCGTTATCTACCTCCCAAGCTGCAGTGAGGCTGCATGTGTAATCCCCACAAGAGAAGGGGAATGGGATGTTGATGACCTTCTTTAATGTGAAAAAGGCATGCAGATCCATCATCTTCCTGCAAAACTCCAAAAGAATAATTCTATCCCCACAATACCGGGGAAGAAGATAGGGCTTCCCATTGAAGCCTGTCACCCTGATGTAAGTGTGATGTTGGAACTGAATAAAATATTGGCCATAGGAGTTGACCAGTGTCATTGCCTCCTATGAGAGGTGGTACCCAGAATCTCAAGTAAGTGTTAGAATGCTATGGTAAATGAAGGCGTCATTTACCCGGCAGAAGTTCTTGAAGCTGAGCTCCCACTACAATTGGGGATAATGGTCCCATGGTGTGACTTGTCCTAGACTGTTCCTGAGTTCCTTGACTATTTCCAAACCTTGAAAAGTCAGCCTTTGCTGTGCTAATGCCCACAAAACATATGATGTCATGTAAAATTGGGAATTTTGGGCGATGATCCTCATCTATGTATCCACATGGTTAGATATAATTGCTGCCCAGTTGAAGGTCCTATTGTGTGTTGTGATGCAATATAGGAAATAATACATCCACATAGAGAATTCCTAGGCGTGGGGCCATCTAAAGATCCTGCACAAAAATATGATGCCTACTTGAATGGGCTCCTTGAAATCCCCGTGGGGAATTTCCAACTTCATTCTTTTGTAGTCTCGCTTTGGAGACTTCAAACAACGATTGTTGAGGTGTTGCCAGGAAATAATTTTGGCTTCACTGAATTCCTTTAGTGAGTTGGCCCTAGTGATGATAGTGGACCCTTTGAATTGAGGAATTCCCAACCTGGAAGCAAAGGTGGGAGCATCCAATGTGATGATTGTGGTGGGATATTGCAGCGGTCGGGGATCCGAGAGCAGAACTGAGCGAGTGGCTACATTGTATAGTACCACTAGCTGCTGGATTAGTTCTGGTGACTGCACCACACATGGAAAGTTTGTGGCCTTTATGATGCTAGAGGCAGCTAAGCAGGTGTCTATCTTGTCTCCTTCAGCCTTTAACCTGTAAATGGCCTAGATTAAACCTTGCAATTCTGCCCAGGTCCCAGGGCCTGGGTCCGTTATTTCTTGAACTTTGGAGTCTATCTTGGACCCCGCAATACCTTCATCCTTTTAGATACTTGGAGGTTAAAGGAAGCTTCGCTAACATTCTTTTGATTTTTTACTTTGTGGCTACCTGGGTAGAGATGGTGGGTAGCTTTGGACTATTAGGAGGAGAAAAATCGTCAGACATTTTTAATCAATCTTTCTGCAACCTGCAAGACCAGAGAATCATCAGGACATATGTTTACATAAGTTATAACTCCAACAGATTCTTCACCAGCCCACACCTATCAAAAAAATGTTAGTACATACATCAAAAGTTCCAGAGTATCTAAAATGAACAAGACTTAGCATTCCGGAGCATGGTGACAAGGTGACAAGGAAAAGTAGAAGATAAGGTCCCACTAGAGGTCCAGATTCTGGACAAACTAGCTGTTGTCGATGTGACTGGAAACAAGCCATACTTTGGTCGATGTACGTTGGTATGTGGAAAGATGGTAGGTGGCATAAAGATATTTATGGCATTAATTAAGACAAGTGGGCTGACACGGGGCAAAAATTAATGCCAGATTGGACACATTTAAATGCTCATACATGGAAAATTAATCCCGCCATCAATGCAACAAGACAGAGGAGAGAGAAAGCCACCATGGTTCAAACCAGTGAGGTACTGAGTTTAAATTGTGGTGACTCCATCTCGATGAGCTTGATCTCATGGGGTAAAAATGTATGACAGTGAATGAAGAGCTCGCAAGCTCTATGGGATATAAAAGACATATATACATATAGTACAGGAGGGCTGAGGGCTGAAGCATATATTCATGCAATATACAAAAATATACACCATTTATAGCATATACAAAATAAAAATGATGTACAACAACTACCCTAAAAAAAAATACAGAATGTACATTAATCCTACAACTGCACAGAGGGCGGACAACCCTCTGGCAGAGCCAACCCACCAACGGGTGGCAAACCAAACAACAGAAAACACAAAACCAGAACAAAATAGACCAAAAAATGAAACAAAAAAAAAACAAAATGAGGGAAAGAACAAGAAAACCAACCTGTGAATCTGAAGAATGGAAAAGGGAGGAGGCACTAGGACCACTCTGCAATAGCTTTGACCTCCAATGCTCATGAACAACTACCAAAAATTGACTCGTAGTTATCCACTAAGCTCAAAGTAATTCACACTTAATCGCACTCAAATCGCCAAGGAATCACTCTGAAAACTCTAAGTGTTTTTAATCGCGGTAACAGTGAAAGTGACATGTAAATCCTATTTATACCCAAGGTAAAAAGCAAGTTACCTTCTTTCCCGCAAACTTTGAAATAGGCAAACCTCCAGACTTCGGGCCTAGGGATTCCGAACAACCATGTCTTCTTATGAGAAGGAGACATCATGGCGAAGAATCTTGGAGTTTGAAATCCGACACAGGAATGGAACAACCAACTCTAAGACCGGGTCCCAGAGACACGAAAGAAAAAAATGAAAACAAAACAAACCCCGCGGGAAGGAAAACCCAGAGAAGAAAACAAAAGAAACAAAGACAAAGAAAATAAGGCAAGAGCCAAAAGAAAAAAAAGGGACCCAACATTTTGCACACAAAATGTGGGGATGGGTATGCATGGCATAACAAATGGTGACTATCTGGGATGAATGTCTTAGCACATTTGAGAACCACAGAATCTCTGGTTAGAAAAACTAGAACTAATCGTTACTCAGAGCATCCCTCTCGCACGGTGTGAAACATCTGAGAAAATCCAGCCATATGAGATTCAATCCATGGTCTTTCATCAGTTGTGAAGTGTGTTCTTTGGAAGGAAATCAAGCCAATGACCTCTGGGAGAAGCAGAGAAGAGGCACTAAATATAGCCAATCTAAAGTCATCAAGTTTGCTTGTTTCTCCTGGATACCAGAGTTTCATCCCATCTTTTCTTTTCCTTGTTATTTTATTCTTTTCTGGGTGGGAGGGCGGTACTTCTTTCACCATTAAGCTTAAGCTTAGCTAAATTTAACAGTGGTACTTATTTCATGCCTCCACCCACCTTAATTTTCTGAATGGGGAAGGAAAACTCCAGACCCAGAGAGAATCTTAAAATTTTAGACTTGGGTCAACCAACTAGTGCGACCGATCTACCCTCGGTGTGTCTGATTACTTGTTTCCTTTGATTTTGATTTAACTGATTACCAGACTTTTAGGGATAAATCCGATGAAGACTACTCATAGTTTTCTACCAAACTCACAAAATAACTTTGAAGACTAGACCAATTGCACTATGCTAACAATAGATTCTAAGTTCATCGGCATGCCAAAGGCACCAATCTAGAGACTAGATGTTATGTGAAGAATACCAACCTACAAAAAGGGGGAAAAACACTAGAAACCCAAAAACAAAAGAACAAAACTGAAAGTGAAACAAAAGAAAAGGGACGGTCCTAGAGGATGGCCAACAAAACTATTTACAAAACAAAGCACCCCAAACGGGGACACTGGGAAAGAAATATTTACAAGTGAGAAGACTTACATATAATACAACTCTGGACAAACCTGCCTTATTCAAAGTAATGTTTGAGAAACTATCTATTGATGGGAAATGGGACAGGTTCTCCAGTCATGGTACTAAGGTGATAGGTATTTGCCCCGTAGATCTCTAAGATCAAGTATGACCCAAGCCAGAGCTGTTGGAATTTGGTGTGCTTTCCTTTCTTTTCCCAGGTTTTATCCCACAAAAGGACCAAATCTAAAATCTGGAAGGCCTTGTATTGGGCTCTTTAGTCAAACCATCATTTTACCACTGCTTGGTGATGTGAAAAGTGTTCAAGGGCTACATCTTGTTGTTCTTCCATCTGCACTAGATTTAGGAACCGAACCTCCACAATATTATCCTGGTTGCCAAATTCCCACATGAACTGCAAAATTGGGATCTATAAGTTAATTGGGAACACTGGGTTCTGGCCGTAAACCAGATGGAATGGGGATGTTCCTAGGGTGGACTTAATTTGAATGCGATCCACCTAGAGGGAAAATCTCAGCTTTTGGTGCCAATCCCAGGGATTTTGTTCTAACAGGTATTTGATCACTTCAAGCAAATTTTTGTTAGTCAATTCAGCAACACCATTCCCCGGGGGTAATAGTTGCTGGAGAACTTCAGGGTGATTTTATGGTCATAGGTCCACTCTAGTAATTGTGCCAAATAAAATGCCAGACCATTGTCACACACTATAGCAAAGGGCATTCCGAATCTTGTGACGATGGTTTCTTCCAGGAATTTGATAACTATGTCTGCCGTGTTGTTTTTACAATGTATGGCCTCAGACCACTAGGTGCAGTAATCAGTTGTAGTTAGGATGTATCAGTGGTTGGAAGATGAGTTGGGGTTGATTTCCCTAATAAATTCAAATGCCTATTGGGCAAAAGGTCTAGCTTCAAAAACTGGCTATAAAGGCATAGTCGGGTTACGCTCACGATGTACCATGGTTTGGCAAGTATGACACTTCTGGATGTGAGTGTAGACATATTTAAAGATACAGGGCCAATAATATTAAGCCCAAAGGATCTGATGGGTGGTGGTGTTAGATGAGCTATTCCTAGTCCCAAACTACCTGTGGAATTCTTTAATTATTTTTGCAGCTTGGACCCTATTGATGCACCGGAGGTACACTCCCTCATAATTCCTGTGGAAAAGCATGGATTTTTTTTTATCATGAAGTGTGCACTTTTCAACCATAGGGTGAGACATCTATTGGGAGGCAAGCCCTCTTGACATCTGTTATTTAACAATTATGCCAGATCTGTGTACCACGGGTCTTGAGTGATAGACTCCACTGTGTATGTTTGACATTCAATGTGGGGAGTCTCTTTTGTCATCGCTCTACTTAGTCCCTAACCTTGGACTATCTTCATGGGTTGCATTTCTAAATTGTATTTCTGGAGGATGGCTATCTATTTTCCCCATCTTTCACCCAATTCACTCTGCATCAGTAGAGATTTTACAGCCTGGTCCAGGATGATAGCATGCACCTTGCTCTAGAGAATGTAATGCCAGAATTTCTTCACGGCGTGAACAAGATAAAAGGCCTAATTTTCCAATGATGAATACTGGACTTCAACATTTTTGAAGGGGGAGCTCATAAAAGATATTGCTCATTCTTCCCCTTCAACCTTTTTGGTCAATACTAACGTGGTAGAATGAGACGAAGCAAAGGAGTAAATGTAGAAGGGGAGGGAGTAGTCTGGACTAGCTAGGACTGGTGCCTCCATTTTTGTCTGTTTAATCTAGGTAAATGCCCACTTTTCTTCAGGACTCCACCCAATTTTGGTATCTTTCTTCATCATCTCGTTGAGTGGCTTCATGATTTTGGCAAATTCAGTGATGAACCGCCAGACAAAGTTGATCTTTCCAAAGAAAGATCACATCTCTTTCTTGCTGCCGGGCATTTTCAAGTTTATCAGCGCTTCAACTCTCTTAGGGTCAATGGATATACCCTTCTCAGAGACAATATGCCTGAGCAACTTCCCTTCAGTGACCCTGAATATGCACTTCTTGGGGTTGAGGGATATTCCGTACTGGCAACACCTCTAGAAAAGCTGGGTGAGGTGGGCAGAATGGTCACACCTGTCCTAGGAAAAGATGGTCAAATCATCTATGTAGATGATTATGCACCAGTTCACAAGGCCCTCGAATGCAATGTCCATAGTCTTCTGAAATGTGGCCCCTACGTTAATCAATCCAAAGGGCATCCTCTGATATGCAAACATTCCCCACTTGGTGGTGAATGCTATTTTGTCTCTATCCTCATATTAACCCTGACTTGGTTCTATCCAGAGTATCCATCCAAGAAAGACATCATTTGGGATCCATTCACTATCTGTAACAGCTCATCCAATAAGGGGAGAGGGTGATTATCTTTCTTGGAGGCTCTATTCAAAATTTGGAAATCCACGCAAAGGTGAATTTCACCGCTCTTCTTTCTCACAGGGACCAGGTTGGAAACCCACGTAGTATGCTAAATTGGAAAGATTATCTAGGCTGATAGTAGTTTTTGCACCTCCGAATGAATCAGAGGCTCAATCAATGGGTTGACAGGTCATTGCTTTTTCCAGAAAGGCTTAGAATCAGGTTTGAGTGGGATGGTATGAGTCATAATGGATGTGTCGTATGTATTCAAATCCTCATACCCAAACACGATCATGTCTATGTATTCTTGGATAACTGCAAGAATATTCTCCTTCTCCTCAAGGGAGCAGGAGGTACCGATGTGTATCATTTTCTCTTCATCGGGCTAGCCAATGTTGACTTTTTCAAATTTTCCCCCCTCAGAGGAGGATGATATCTTTTCCTAGCCCCGAGGGTCTGAGTCAAAGATTCATTCAAGTACGACCATCCCCTTTGGGATGGTGTTGGTTGGTAGGTCCATGATCCCATCATCTTCATCACTCTATCCAGTGTCATCATGGTCTCGTTCATCCACTATCTGGTCCTCAAAGAAACCAACATTGGCCATGAAGGCTAGGATATGCTGATCATCCTCAAAAACCTGAAAGTGGGTGACATTATCTAGAATAGATGGGGTGGGGATCATCTCAACAGAAAATATTTGTAGTCGTGAGCTGACCATGGGCTCAAGTGTGCTGGCAAAAATAGCAAGGGCATCTAGGACATAGTTCTGTCACCGAGGAATAAGATCAATGCCAAAGGTATGGAAATCTTCAATAAGGCTCCATGCCCAATTGCAGTATGCAGCCAGTCTCTTATCATGACATGTGTATTGACACCGGACTTGCTTGGCAATCAACTCTGAATCACCCAGGGCCTGGAGGTGAGTGATTCCCTTCCTTAATGCAAATAGGAGTCTAAGTACCAAGGCCTTGTACTCCGTGATGGTATTTATGCACTTGAACTATAGCCTGTAGGATGCGAGGAAGGATTCCCCCTATGGGTTGATTAATTCTACTATGGCCCCATAGCCTTGTTTGGATTGGGACCCATCGAACTTAAGGGTCCACAAATCATTGTTTGTTGTCTGGGGCTGGGAAGATGGAGTAGCCTTTGGATTATTTTTGGGATGTTTGGGAGGAGTTTCCTCTGGCACTGATGGTATGTGGGTGAGGTTTACCTCTGGAGGGATTTGGGATTGAGATCCCCAGAGAAATTGCACTGAAGAAGTGCTTCTAGTAGGAATATTGGGCTCCAAGGAATCAGCTATATGCTCTTTGTTCTGGAGGGCGTCAATGTGCCGAATAGCGACAGAAAGACAAGGCTCACACTCTAGCTCTGAGTGCTTATGGTAATGTACTTGGCACTAAGTGTCAGACAAGAGTGTGGTGGGGGTCACTGTTGCACCCTAATAATTAACCTCAACCCTCAATTTTTCTTCTAGGTCATGAGTTCTCTATAGAACTATGGGATCCTCCCCGGGGGTAAAATCGAACGTTAAGATTTCAAGGGGTTGGTACACCCCAGGGGAAGTCTCAGAGAACAAGACCTTGTTAACCCTTCTAACTTTGGTGAGGGCCTATTTCATCTGGGGCTCACTTTCAACCCAGAGCTTGTTTGATTCTCCTTCCCAGGGGAGCCATAAGTGGGAGAAGTCGGTCAAAAAGTACCCGTTCAGGGACTTAGACCAATTCTGACTTAATAACATCCCATAAGTCTCTAAGATGTCCCTGACTTGGATATTGATTATGCTGGCTATTCCGGGGTCCTATATGAGCTGTATCCAGACATTTTTCAATTCAATCACCATTTTCATAGTAGTTTTATCCAGTTGGATTATTGCACCATTAGATGGAGTGGGCCGAAATCTAAGCTTCTGGCATATGGATAGGGGCATGATGTTTCCTGAAGCTCCAAAATCTACTAAGAATTTGTGTATGTTTTTGCATTGTATGTTCAGGCCTAGTAACAATGGAGGATCTTTAGTATTTCCCTGAAATATGGCCGTGTTGGTGTCCTCAAAAGAGACATTCTTGGGCGGGCGAATGACAACTTTTGGGTTTCCCAAGAGCTTCAAAAGAGACTTCTTCTGATCAGGACAATTGTGTAAAACCTCCATCAAGGTCATGGAGGTGGTGGTTTTTTCTAATGCCTTCATGATGTCAAACCTTCTTCCCGGGAATTGGTGGCTTCCCTTAGCTGGGTCCTTTGCTTGGTTAGAGCTAGAACCTTTTGGAGGGACAAGTCGGTCAGTCATATTGTCCCAGGGAGGAGTGTCTTTGGGAGGTGTTGGCATCTAAACTAATCCTTTACCAGCCTGGCTCTGAGTGTTGTAAGGAGTCTGTGGGTTGGTGAAGGCATTGGCCTCAAAGGCCAAAATTGACTCATCAAAGAATCCTTGCAATTCAAATTCTTCTTCATCTTCTCTGGGAGTTCTGAAGAAGACAGTCTCACAAGTGAATGCACCGTGAGTGGGCTCTTGCACAGGAGGCTCTGGGTGAGTAGGATCAAATGCTTGTTGTCTATCCAACAGGGAAATTATGATGACCTTCTCAAGCGTGGCACAATTTACCTCATTGTGGGAGCCCGTGTCATGCAATCTACACCAATTGGTCATGGGCTGGAAGTCTATGACTAGCATGAAATGGGATGGTCGAGCACCACTCTGATTGGTGTTTTAGTTCAGAGGTGAACCTCCAATGTTTGCGTTGTTGTTCCATTATTGTTGGTTGGGCCAAGGCCCATTGTTTAAATTTCTCCCTCTGACATTGTTGTTTCATTGGCTGGAGAAAATATTCCCTCTTTGGGAATTGGAGTTCTAGGGTGCATAAGACCCCGCCTTCAGTTGACCCATGTCCATAGTCAGGGTGGACAATATTCGCTAGAGGGATTCAACCTTGGCAGTCAACTAAGTGTTCATGTCACAATGTGATGGTTGTTTTTGTTGGTTCCCTAGGAAGGCAACAGTATTGGCTAGAGTCGAGGGCGGTAACCCTCCTACTGTGGACAACTAGAAGAAGGGCACTCTAGATGGTTGTGTCTATGGTTGTTGTGTCTGCTATGGCTGGTTCGAAGGAAAATATTCTAGACTCGGTATTGCCTGAGTCTGTGATGGATATACATACCAGGTCTGCTGGTCTATCGACAGTGGCGGGGTATTTATGGCCATTGTAGGGGCACCTATTTCTAGGTTGGGGTTGTATCCCCTGGCATAAGAAGTTCCACCGGGGATCATGTTATATGGCATATTCTTCCCAATCCCGCCCAAAGATTTTTTGAGGCCACGGGACAGCTCCAAGGCTAGGTTGTAAAATTTTGCCAATGTATCCTGGTTGCCTAGGATGGTAGTTCTCTAAAGGAGAGTGGCAACAAAGGGGTCCATTGCATTGAGATAGGAATGAATAGTCACTTCTGTGGATGGGATGAAGGGACCCATACACCACTTCAAGGTGCGTTGGAATCGGTGGTTGAATGTTGCAAGGGGTTCATTTGGTTCCTTCCTGATGGAAATGAACTAGTTGTGGGACCAAGTTGGGTCCACATGTATGCGGAAGACCGCTAGGAAGGCATCTTCCATGTCCTGCCAACTGTTAATGGAGTTGGTGGGAAGATTGAGGTACCAGTTCAATTCATTCTATCCCAAGGATAGAGGGAACATCCGGGTCACAACATCCTGATGTTGCATCTGGTGTCAATTCATGGCATCTTTGTATACCTGCAGATGCTCTTCTATGGTTCATGAGCCTAAGTTCTTATAGCGAGGACAAATATTTTTGGGTTGCGGGGGTAAATCATTGGTTGCACCAGGAAAAGTTCCCATTGGAGACCTGATATTTCTGAGATATGCAACTGTTGGGGGAGTTGGATTTTGACTAGGTTGAATACTAATTCTTGAGATCATCTGGGAGGCTTGGGTATTTTGTGGTATGCCAGATCCCCAGACAATGGTGGTTGGCTTGACTTTCGGGGTTCATTTCTTTCGAGCAGGGGGCTCAAGTTTGACAAACCTTTCAGGATTGGGGGCTGATCTAAGGACTCTTTCAAATATCGCTGGGGAGAATGACCCAATCCCACTAAAGGATTGACTCCTAAAACTATGGCTTGGGGAACCCTCAGGTGGTGTAAAATCTAAATCCTAAGAGGGGGATGAGTTCATTCCCTCCTTCTAGCGCTAGTCTCTATTGATGGGACTTTGTGACCGGGTTCACCAACAGAGGTAAGTTGTCACCGGGTAACGGGGTACCAACCAACTTTGCTTGTAAAGGTTTTCCAAGGAAATAAGATTCCTCAGGCCTCCAAGCACATGAGAGTAAGGTCTCAATAGTGCGGGGCCCAGTTGGGAGATGTGATTGTTTTGTTTGAGGGGGATAGCTAGTTACCTTCAACTCATCCACTCTAAGGATTCAGGTAAGTGGGGTTTTCTCCAAGTGTGCATTCACTTAGCAAATAAACTTAAAAAGATACTGCAGAGTTAGAAGTATTTCATATACCTATAGTTAGGCTAAACATTCAAAACATCAACAATGCTCTAACACACTACACTAAATATCGAAGAAATATACAACCATCAGTTCATATTTTATTAGTAGCAAAAGAAAGGAGGTTGTTAATCTACTTTAAGCATTAGAGAAAAGGATATGAAGAACACAAAGCATAAAATACCATTAACCTAGAAGACAGAGTGACAAAAACATCATTGATAGAACCCTTCCTTCTTCATTAACATCTTTCCAGCAAGCACTGGTGCGTGGTACAATGATAACTCCCACGGAGCATTTAACTACTAAAAGCTTAAAGCTATGGAGCATTGAGCTCTGCAACTTAGAAATGAGAAAACTAGATTGGTATTGACTATGGATTGCAATATCATCAATTTTGCCAACACTTGGAATGAGGTCGGACTTATTATTTATACACATCCTCTAACCTAAACCTAACCCTAACTTATTTTATACTTTACAATAAAATACATTATTCAGTGGCCGGTAATACCTGCACCACGTTACAAAAGACCTCGAGACGGAAAAGGCTTGACATGTCAGAAGAATAAGACAAGAAATGTGGAGTGGAAGAATTGGCCTTGAGAAGAGAGCTAGGAGAAGAGAGAAGAAATCTGATCCCCCAAGGATCGAGGCTACATGCCTCATAAATGGGAAAGTGCCACCCTATCTCTGATGCGCCAGGTGTATCTTTGAAGTGGCACCTTGGGAAGACCGTCTGTCAGAAACCTCCCGTCAAGCTGATGTGCCTTGTTGTAGTTATCCATCTTTTGACAACCTTCATTAACTACCCTAAAAGTGACTGGTCAGCTTTGGGATCTGAGACATGGGTCACGTGAAGAATATAAAAATGTAGGATCCAGAACTTCAAGATCCAGGAACTTACGTTCCAAAAGAATAAAGAATACAAAACATGGTGCTGGTTCGATTCTCCCAAATCTAGAGAACTTTATTACTGTATGATTTTTCCCAAGCTTCCAAACACTTGGCTCATTCTCTCCTTGTCTATACTCTGGATGTTATCCCACCAGCTACAGACAACCTCCAATGCATCCTCAACCTCTCTAGCCCTGCTCCAAAATTTGTCAACCATTTTGATGACATCGTGTGACCAAATCATGGTCTTTGACAATCTAGACAACCTGCCTTGGTCAAAATGTCCACCTGACAGATACAAGGACTCCATCTACTCATCAAACTTGCTGAGGACATATTCCTCCAAGGTACATGTTCCGGTGGTGAAGGGATCAACTTGTGATACCCCAACCATGAATGTCTTGAATAAACCCAAGGGATATTGGGCAACTGTCAGCTTCTCTTTTAGGGTCTTAACTAGTTCCTTGCAAACCTCAATTTTGAGGGAAATTCTAGAGTGCTGGACTTGGAGGGAATCATATGATTATTCTCCCAAAATGCCCGACTCTGTGGTAACATCCTTGCCTAGGTTATGGATCTCTTCCAACCTGGCTTTCCACTTCTCATACTTTTCCAAGTCTTGCTCCCATATCTGAGTAGAGCTTCTCGCGTGGTTGAGGGTGAGATCAACCCTGTAGAAGTCTGGGATGGACACCGCTATAAATTCTCTCATAGTTTTTACTTGTTCAGCTGCCCATCTGACCACTTCTTGCACCTTCTTCTTCATTATACGTAGAGATTCCACATCGCCCTATGCAAGCGGAAATCCAGAAGAGGGGGTTCCATGGTGAACTTTGGCTAAAGGCTATGTTAATTCTGCTAGAAGCACGAGGAGATTAGCATTTGTTTTTGTTTCCTCTTGTAGCTTCTGGCCCTACTCTATATACTAGGCTTCTATTGCCTTGGTAGCCTCTTTTAGAAAGTCCAATTCTCCTTGCTTGTCTCTCTTCTCCAATTCTACCTATATTATATTGTATTCTTCAGGCCTTATGGCTGCTGCATCTATGTTTGTTGGGGGTGTTGCGATGACTGCAATGGTACTACCTGCTGGGTTGGTCCGAAGAGTATGGACAACCTGTGCCTTCTTGGGCTTCTTTACCTTAGCATTCCTAGCCATCATCTCAGCCGATGAGAGTGGAGCACTTGTGACGTCCGCTGAGGATTTCCTTTTCTTAGATTCTACCAGCCATTGGGGCGGCTGGGATGGCCTTGCTACTGATACTTGTTCATTAGGACCCCTTTCAGAATCTAGCGGTGTATTCCCTGAGTGTACATTATCCTGAGGCTCCTCTCCCTACTCCTATTCTAGTTGTTTTTGTTCCTATTCTTTTCTTGTTTCCTATTCTTCCGACTCCTTGACATTTTCTACCATACTGGTGTCTTCTAGAAAGTCACTTGGGATCTTTTCCCCGGCCTCAGTCTCTATATTTTCAGGGACTTCATCTTCCCTGGTGGTCCCAACAACTTCTTCATTTTCTTCATTCGGGACTTCTTGGTCCATTCACTACTGCTATTCCAAGGCCTTATTGGCCTCATTTACTTCAATATTCTCCTTGTCTGGGACATCTTCTGGAGATGGGTGAGGTCGCTGGCCAAATTTTAACAAAGCGGTCACCGTTACTACCTCACTGAAAGTGCTTCAGGGTAGTTGGTCACTTGAAGTTTCCAAAGGCACCTGAAGTGTGATGGTTTGAGGTACGGTTGTTCCCTTGGGTCTGGGTTCTCCATCCATTGGTTGCTCATTTGTGGTCTAACTTGGCAAATCCACGGTCCCCTAGACTGATATTCTTTCCTACTCATGCTCTATTTGAATCTCTTCTTGAGCCTCTTTCTCTGATGTATCTTTTTCTATGAGAATTTCTTCTTCTACAGGGACTTCTTCTTTATCCTAAGCTTCAATTTCTTCTACCGCATGACTAACACCCTGCTGAATCTCCAGAAGATCTTTCGCCGAGAAGGTATCATCAAAATCATCATGAGGCAAAGAGGAGTTTGAAATATCCTCTAATCTGGGAGAGTCTGAACTTACATCTACCAGGGGCTTCTCGGGGATGCCAAGTGCGGCGCTAGGTACAAGGATCATAGTCATTTTCTTCCTCCTTATTAGTGAAGCCCTGGTATCCAGAATGCTGGTACAGAATGCTGGTAGACTCCATCTCAACAAAATTCTGTCTACTCATCATTTCTACCAATGAAGGGGACCCCGCTAGGTGAGCAGATGTCATTGGAGTGATTGGGAGACTGATAGCTACCTGCATACTGATCTATTGGCTAGCCAGCTTTGTCGACTCCATTTGTTCATGTAGCTAGGCCATCAAAAGGGTGGGAATCTAAGGAGGCACCTTGGGCACTAGGACTCCCTCTTTTTCTTTCCCTTTACTTATAGTTTCTTTAGTGGCCATGGCAGACAAAGAAGGTCCGGTGCTGGCTGAAGAGGGAATGGTCTTCTTGACCGCTGTTTTCTTTTGGGTGCTCTTGGGGCACACCCGGGAAAAGTATTTGTGACTTGCCTCCAAGATGGAGTGGCATACCCCTTCAATCGTCAAATCCTCCAGAGTGGCCCAATCAACTAGAGGGAGGTCTCATTTATCCAACCCCTATCCTTTGTATGCTAGATCCTCTAGTGGCCCGCCATCTTTGAAACCCTTCAGGCAAGTTTGAAGGTCCAGCGCTTCCATGAGCCCTTTGCTCATCCTTGTATGTTGCCAGGCCCAGAGATCAAAACTAGCCTGGCAGTCTGCTCAAAAGTCTTCAATGTCCTCTTTATGTGGTGGGGATGCCCTAGGTAGTGCTATGGCAATCTTGCCATGGGGATCATAATTTTTCTAGGCGTGGTTGAATTTAACTAACCCCAAACCCCAAACTTTTTAATTCGTTATTTGCCTCTTGAGCCGCGGCGAGGTTGCATGTGTAATCCCCACAAGAAAAGGGGAATGTGACATTGACGACCTTCTTATATGTGAAGAAGGCATGCAGATCCATCATCTTCCTTGAAAACTCCAAAAGAATAATTCTATCCCTACAATACCGGGGAAGAAGATAGGGCTTCCCATTGAAGCCTATCATCCTAATGTAAGTGTGATGCCGGAACTGAATAAAATATTGGCCATAGGAGTTGACTAGCTTCATTACCGCCTATGAAAGGTGGTACCTAGAATCTTGGGTAAGTGTTAGAATGCTATGGTAAATGAAGGCGTCATTTACCTGATAGAAGTTCTAGAAGTTGAGCTCCCACTGTAGTTGGGGATAATGGTCCCATGGTGTGACTTGTCCCAGACCATTCCTGAGTTCTCTGACTATTCCCAGACCTTGAAAGGTCAGTCTTTGCTGTGCTAACACCCACATCACATATGATTTCATGTAAAATTGGGAATTTTGGGCGATGGTCCTCATCTGTGTATCCACATGATTAGATATAATTGTCGCCTAGTTGAAGGTCCTATTGTGTGTTGTGATGCAATATAGGAAACAATACATCCACACTGAGAATTCCTAGGTGTGGGGCCATCCGAAGATCCTACACAAAATATGATGCCCGCTTGAATGGGCTCTTTAAAATCCCCGCGGGGAATTTCCAACTTCATTCTTTTGTAGTCTCACTTTGGAGACTTCAACCAGTGACTGTTGAGGTGTTGCCGGGAAATAATTTTTTCTTCACCAAATTCCTTTAGTGAGTTGGCCTTGGTGATGATAGTGGAACCTTTGAATTGAGGAATTCCCAACCTAGAAGTAAAGGTGGGAGTGTCCAATGTGATGATTGTGGTGGGATATTTCAGCGGCCATGGATCCGGCAGTAGAACTGAGTGAGTGGCTGCATTGTATAGTACCGCTAGCTACCGGATTAGTTCTGGTGACTCCGTCACACATGGAAAGTCCATGGCCTTTATGATGCCAAAGGTAGCTAAGCAGGTGGTTATCTTTTCTCCTTCGGCCTTTAACTTGTAAATGACCTGGATTAAACCTTGCAATTTGGCCCAGGTCCAAGGGTCCGGGTCTATTATATCCTAAACTTTGGAGTCTATCTTGGACCCCGCAATATCTCCATCCTTCGGATACTTGGAGGTTAAAGGAAGCTTTGCTAGAATTCTTTCAATTTTTGACTTTGTGGCTACCTGGGTAGAGGTGGTGAGTAGCTCCGAACTATCAGGAGGAGAAAAATTGTCAGACATTTTCAATCAATCTTTCTACAACCTGCAAGACCAGAGAATCATCAGGACATATGTTGACATAAGTTATAACTCTGAGAGATTCTTCACCAGCCCACACCTGTCAAACAAATGTTAGTATGTACATCAAAAGTTCTAGAGTATCTAAAATGAACACGACTTAGCATTTCGGAGTGTGCTAACAAGGTGAAAAGGAAAAGCAGAAGATAAGGTCTCGCTAGAGGTTTGGAGTCTGAACAAACTAGCCTTTGTCGATGTGATTGGAAACAAGCTATACTTTGGTTGACATGCGTTGGTACATGGCAAGATGATAGGTAGTGTAAAGATATTTATGACATTAATTAAGACAAGTGGGCCAACACAGGGCAAAAATGAATGCTAGATTAGACACATTTAAATGCTCATACATGGGAAATTAATCCTGCCATCAATGTGAAGAGACAGAGGAAAGAGAAATCTGCCATGGTTTGAACCAGCGAGGTGCCGAGTTTGAACCGTGGCAACTTTGTCTTGATGAGCTTGACCTCATGGGGTAAAAATGCATGACAAAGCACAAAGATCTTGCAAGCTCTATGGGATATATAGAACATATATACATAAAGTATAGGAGGGCCAAGGACCGAAGCATATATTCATGTAATATACAAAAATATACAACATAAACAAAATAAACATGATGTACAACAACTACCCTAAAACAAAATATAGAATGTACATTAATCCTACAACTACATAGAGGGCAGAAAACCCTCTGGTAGAGCCAACCCACCAATGAGTGGCAAGCCAAATAGTAGAAAACACAAAACTAGAACAAAACACACCAAAAATTGAAACCAAAAAAAACAAACAAAGCAGGGGCAAGAACCAGAAAACCAACCTATGAATCCAAAGAATGGCGAAGGGAGGAGGCACTAGGACATCTCTGCAACAGCTTTGACCTCCAATTCTCACGAATAGCTACCAAAAATGGACTCGTAGTTATAAACTAAGCTCAGAGTAATTCACACTTAATCGCACTCAAATCGCCAAGGAATCACTCTAAAAACTCTAAGTATTTTTAATCATAGTAACTGTGAAAGTGACATGTAAATCCTATTTATACCCAAGGTAAAAAGAAAGTTACCTTCTTTCCTGCAAACTTCAGAATAGGAAAACCTCTGGACTCTAGGCCTAGGGATTCCGAACAACCATGTCTTCTTACGAGAAGGAGACATCATGGCAGAGAATCCTGGAGTTTAGAATCTGGCTCTAGAACGGAAACAACCAACTCTGGGACTGGGTCCTGGAGACACGAAAGAAAAAAATGAAAACAAAACAAACCCCGCGAGAAGGAAAACCCAGAGAAGAAAACAAAAGAAACAAAGGCAAAGAAAACAAGGCAAGAGCCAAAAGAAAAAAAGGGGAACCAACATTTTGCACACAAAATGTAGGGACAGGTATGCAGGGCATAACACAACATACACTACTTTTATATCATTTTCATCAAATTTTTTAGATTCACTGTCAGAAGCTTCCTCAGCTATATAACAAGATTTCTTACCTTTGTCTTTTTAATCCTTTTACTTTCTATAGTCTTGGTCATCCTTTTTTTCCTTGTACTTGCTGTCTCTTCTTTCATTTTTCTCATTCTTGTCAGGACATCTAGCAGCAATATGACCAACTTTGTTACACGAAAAACAAATAATAGGAAGTTTACCTTTGAATATTCCTTTTCCTCTAGCTATTCTTCTTGCCATAAGTGCCTCAAGCTCTTCTAGATCATCATTCAAGGTTTCGTTGTCACTGTCCACACATTTCTTTCCTTCCCTTGATGTGTTGATGACCATCTGTGACTTAAATGCAGATTCAACAACTTGTGGAGTATAGCTGTCAAAATTTGACATCTCAAATGTAGTAAGTCTGCCTACCAGACTTTCCAGAGTTAAATTGTTATTAGGAGTACATCTCAGTTCTTGAATTGCAGATACTCTAATAGCATAAATAGGAAGAAGTGTTCTCAGTACCTTTCTCATGATAGTAGCTTCATCAATGACTCCCTTAGCTCCTCTAATAGCATTTACGAATTCCTTTATCCTATCATAATATTGCACTATATTTTCTCCTTTTTTCATTTTTAAATCATCAAAATTACCTCTCAAGCTTTCAGATTTGGCTCTTAGTACATTCGTATCACCTCCATAAATGGTTGCAATGGAATCCCACATATGCTTTGCGCTTGTACATTCCTTGATGTCCTCAAATTCATGATAGTTCAGAGATGATGCAAGTTCCAGCATTGCTTGATTATGTTCATGCTTTTCTCTTAATTGTGCAACATTCATAACTCTAGTAGGGGCTACATATTCTATTTCAATATGTCATTTAGCAGAATCACCAATACCAGCCAAGTGAAGTTTCATCAAACTTTTCCATGCAGGAAAGTTTTCCTTGTTGATCTTTGGTCCAACCATTTTATACATCTTGATCTTTATCTCCAAGTACCTTCAAACTTTTTCAAGAGAACAAAGCTCTGATACCAATTGTTAGGATGAATTCAGAATAACTGAGAGGTGGGGTGAATCAGTTATCCTCAGGTCCAGATGTGCCCATATAAAACTTTAAATCAACTTCAACAACTCAAATCTGCTCGACAGTAATAAACAAAAAAAGTGTGAAGTTTATTGTACTAATGAAATAAGCTTGCAGATATTTAACAGTAAAACACAACAATAACATTCACACTTTTTGACACAATGATTTAATGTGGAAACCCAATATGGGAAAAACCACCAGTAACATGCTACCAAAATTTTACTCTTCTAAAGTAATGCCCTGTGAGGAGCCAACCCTGTTAAAGGTTACAAAACACACTGTCAAATGTGACCTGGTTAAAGGATTTAATCACCCTGTTAGGAGTGGCCTTGTTAGAGGATTTAGAACATTCAAATATGAATGTCACCTTGTTTAAAGGATTTATACAATGACCGATAGGTCAACCTGGTTAAAGGATTTGAACTGATACAATGGCTAGAAAGTAATCAATAGGTGTGATCTGATACATACAACTTACTTTGCAAATCCAGATCCAGTTTTAGCTCTAATGCTAATTCATTAAGTGGCCTCCATTTACATCTCAAACTTCAAATTTTCTTAGAAATCCATCAAGCAATCTCTCTCTGCTTCTCTGCTAGGTCTTTCCAATCAGTCAATTAACCATGCAACACTTTGCATTCAACTTCTCCTTACACTTGGATATAATAACAATAACCACAGTAGGTTATATTATACCTCTTCATCTAGGTCAGATAAATCTTTTTCCGCTCAATCAAGATTTTAGATCTTAGGTTAGGTGAGTTCCAACATATCTTTCCATCATTACATTTAATTTACTTCTCCAATACACTCATTAATTAAACATTGAATCATTCGCTAATAGCAATTTCTTGTGCATTAAATGAATGTGGACCAATCTTAATTAATAATGCATATCCCAATAAAATCAACTATGTCAGCCATAGATCTCAAATCTCATCAATAAACAAAATACTGATGCTTGGCTTTCTCTGTCTCCCTCAGCATTTCACTGGTGCTCGACATCATCTTTGCTTTGCTCGACATCATCTTTCACTTTTCTTGGCATCGACTTTGCTTTGCTCGACATTGACCTTCCAGTGAACTGTCAGCGATAGATAAACAACGTATCACTTTGCCAAAGTGCCAAATGATCGAGTACCCTGGTGTATACTCGTAACTCAACCATTTCCTTGGTCTTCTTGTTATCCCATTCTTTTCAAATCTTCATCAATCAATAGATAAGGTACTCAAACATACAACAATAGTCTCACCAGTTAAGGTTTGGCATCAATGACAAAATAACAATTGTCTACATTGTAGAATTCTTTCCAACATAAGGCATGTTCTTGGTACACTGACCAAAACACCTAGATCAATTGCTCTCATGTTTTTATGGTTTTCAACGTGCAAGAGTGTCATTTTGTTTTACTTTTAACATTTTCTAACTGATTTCTTTATGTTCTTCTCTCGTTTAAATAATCAATATCTTATTATTAGTAGGGTTGCTAGAGATGATCATTGTCTTAATACTTCTTTTTTTAAACTCATAAATAAGACACTCATAATAAATCTTTTTCTCATGTCCATTCCTATTGTTGAACTCACTACTCTTTTAATGCTCTAAAAGGTGCATTCAACGCTCATAACATGTTTCTTACTAATGCTTCCATGAGATGTTGATACTATGCAGTCACTTTTTATTACATTTCTTTAAAAAATGAACAATAAAGTAAAAGGATTCATATGACAACATATGTCCCTTTAACACTTTTCTTGGCATAAATCTCTTCAAACAATATACTAAATTTATCAGCAACTATAAGGTTTCAAATTTTAAAAAATTTGTCCCTTAAATAGTCTCTTTGATACTTTCCTTATGTTTAATTCTGGAATATTGTTCATTTAGTAATCTTTGTCTTTCATCCATGAGTGAGATGTGTGACTACACTATTTCTCTCCATAGCATTGGTCTATATAGTGTCTATGAAAAAAGGATTCTCTTGATATAAAATTCTGAGCCATTGTTGTCCCGTTCCCATGATGACTGAAAACACCCCATTTCTTTTAGCATGCTAAATTTGTTGTTATACTTGATGCCTGACATCCTTCATAGTTAAACTATCAATCTTGATTATTTCTAATTTTGAATACCATTCCAACAAGCTGAGATAAACCCTTGTGGGAGCCTCATTTTACCCCACTTGTCAGGATTCAAACCAGTATCTGCACAGTCAACACACTTGTCAGCAATAAAAATTACTTTTTCCTTTCCTTGAAAAGTTGTTCTGATTTTCTTTCTATCTTTTGAACTTAGTAAAATTGGCTTTGATGGAAAAGGTAGATAGGTAAAGGGTTTAGTTAATCAAGTATTGTTTAGATCTCTTAGATCTAATAGTCTATCTTCTCTCCCATGAAGGAGCTCAGAACACGGACTACAAAGCTCAACATGACAACCACAAGGTTTCAACCCTCTTCTCAACCAATCAACCCCTAGGCAATGATTGGTTGCCTTGACCTATTATTTCTTCCTTCATCATTACTTTCTTTTTTTCTTTTCATAAAATAAAAAATAGGCTATACTCACGGCTTGTGTGAGAAATTATTTTAATGTTTAGCACATGATTTATAATACTTGGTTACATGAACAAACATGTAATATTTTTTGTAAATTCATATAAACAATAAATTTTCCTTTTTCTCTTCATTCTTAAGTAGTCTATCAAAGGATTACCTAATCATTCCAAAATTAACCTTAATAAATTTAATGTACCCCTTAGATTGCTACACATAATGTTTATATAATAAATTTTGCATAGGATATGAAATTTTGGGTAACATTTTCAGCAATTTTTGCTGGATGCTTGCCTGCTAAACATAGGAAACCAGTAGCCTTAGGTGTATCGATTGGGAAATGGGTCATAAAAGGCATAAAAATGAAATTTTTGGGAAGCAGAAATACTGAAAATAGACCTGTGTGAGATATCAATTGAGTATATATTTATGGCTTGTGGTATGGGACAACTCCTCTATCATGAGTGATAGGTACGTACTCAGATGATATTAGACATGGGTTTGTCAAGTGGTTATAAGAGACAGAGATTTAAAACATCAATTGAACCTTTTGGAGAACTTACACTAGCAACAATGTGTTTTAGAAATACTTAGGGAAAACTGGGAACAAAAAAATCAAACAAGGAAAACCAAGACTTATGTACAAACAACAACAACTCTCAACCGGTTAAATATATTCAGGCAATCTCATGAAATGAGTATGCATTATTATGAAAGGGAATTAGAAACCTATTGTATATGATGGATGATCCTTTTATGGAGGTATCTCAAAGATATATAACATGTTGAAAGTTGTTGAAACCCACTGACAACTAACTATGCAACCACACTTAGGGAAAACAAGAAACCCAAAACCATAGTGTAGCAACACTTTATTTAGCAAAAATAACTTAATTACAAGGTAGGACATACCTCAAAGTAGGGTTTGAGGTGAATACCATTGATTGGTATTGGCAATCTTTCTCCTTCAAGTGTTGACAGTTGAAATGCATTATGCACCTTGCATTCTGTTATCACAAACGGTCCTCCCCAAAATGAATCAAACTTAGTATGCTTACCCGGTCTACTCTTGAGTTCATCCCACTTGAGGACTATGTCTCTAATATTAAATCTTCTTGTTCTTTCTTTTCTATCAAAACTCTTCTTGACCTCTATATTCTAAAACTCCATAGTATGCATAGCTTTGTGTCTACTCTCCTCCAACTCCATAAGCTGAGCATACCGTACTTGTAAAGGATATCCCTCCTCAAAAATAATAAGCTGACTAGCAAGGTCTAAAGCTGACAACTCAATAAAAATAGATAAATGAGCCTATTTTCCATAGACCAGCATATACAGAGAGTTACCAATTATCTTCTTAGGAGTAATCATGCCTAGCCAAAGGGAAACCTTCAACTTAGAGTGCCAATCCTACTGATTATCTTGTAAAGCCCGCTTAATAATTTTGATTAAATTCTTGTTGGTAGACTCTACTAGTCCATTTCCCTAAGGATAGTAATTTCAGATAGTGTTAAAGTATATACCATGCTTAATTGCCCAATCAGTCACCAATCCTATGAAAACAAGTGCATTATTAAATATTATGGAATCAGGGATTCCAAACCTATGAATAATATCATCAAATAAATTTAAAACAATAGTTTCATTAGCATCTTTCAATGTTGTTACTTCTATCCAACGAGTGAAATAATCAATTGTAGTGATTATCCACTCATGTCCTACACTAGATGGGGGTTTATTGGACCTATGAAGTCAATTCCCCATTTCACAAATAGTTATTCAGACTTGATTGGCTGCAAAGGTAAAGGTGGCAACCTTTTATTTCTTGCAAATATGGCACATTTCATAAATTTTCTAACATATATAGGGCTGTGCTTGAAAATAGTTGGCCAATAATAGCCAGCCCTCAGGATTTTGAATGCAGTAGTCCTAGGAGAGAAATGACCTCTTGAAGGTTCATCACAAAATTCATACAAGGCCTCTGCAATTTGTTTTGAATCAATGCACCTAAGAAGAACACCATTGTGATCCTTTCTATAAAGAACCTCATTAATTAACACAAAAGGAATACACTAAAGCCTATAATACCTTCTCTTTGCTTTATCCAAACTTGGGGGACACTCACTCATCTTCAAGAAGTGAACCATATCTTGCAACTAGTTTGTTGCCCTATCATTATCCTCTGCTACATGTATAACTAGAGATGATTCTTCTTGTTCTTGACACTCTGAGGCTTCATCACCAACCATATGTTCACAAAGACCTTTACCCCTGACCAGATTAGTAACTTGTATATCCACGTCATACTCCATGACCCTCATTATCCAAGTAGCTCTTTTCTCATTCAAATCCTTGCTAAGTAAAAATTCCTTGACACTTGGGTGAGTTATTCTCAGATGCACCTTATTATGAGTCAAAAAATGCCTAAATTTCTTGAGGCTCTTTACAACAACAAGGACATGCTTTTCTACAAAGCTGTACCTTTTCTCATATTCCTCTAGACCTTTACTAAAAAGGCAATGGGTTTTTCCAACCCCTCTGAATTTTGTTGGACCAACATTGCTGAGATACCTTCAAATCCTCCATAAGAATATAGAATAAATTCCTTGCTGAAATCAAGATTTAGCAAGGTAGGAGCTGCAGCTAAAGCCTCCTTGATGGCTTGGAAACTATCCTTCCCTTCTCTATTCCAATTGAAAGTTGCATTTTTCTTTAGCATAGATGTTAGAGGCCTCAAAAGATCAATAATATCAGGCAGAAAACATCTAACAAAATTAATTCAACCTATGAAGGATTGCAACCCCTTCTTATGGTGCAATAAAGGTAATTCTAAAATGGTTGCAACCCTTTCAGGGTCCACTATAATACCTTGCTTAGAAACAATATACCCTAACAACTTACCTTCATGCATCACAAAAACACATTTATTAGGGTTAAGAGAGATTCCAAAATCTCTACACCTCTCAAAGATTTTCCTTAAGTGCTTAACATGACCCGCTGCATGTTTAGAATAAAATGTAATATCATCAAGGTATACTAGCACAAATTTATACATAAGGTTGCTGAAATCCATATCCATAGCTTTCTGAAAATTTGCACTTGCATTGGATAAACTGAAAGGCATCTTTTGATAGGCCATGGTTCCCCATTTGGTTGTGAATGTAGTTTTAAAATGATCTTCTTCATTAAATAGGATTTTGTTATATCCTGAATAACCATCTAATAGTGAGAAATATTCAGAACCAGAAACACATTGCAGAATTTGTTCCATAGATAGCAAAGGGTGGCAATCTTTCAAGGATGCCCTACTAAAGTCTCTAAAATCAACAGACAACCGCAATTCCCCATTAGTTTTCCTTATGGGAACAAGGTTAGATACCCAACTAGTATGCTTAATAGGATATATAATGCCACTCTCAATCATTTTAAGAACTTCCTTATTCATGAGCAGTTCTATCTTTGGCCGGTTAACGAGTCTCTACTTTTGCCTTATAGGTTTTGCATTGTTTTCTAATTCTATGGTATGTTGATCAAGTGCTAGATTAAAACCTTTAAAATCCTCATATTTCCAAGCAAAAATATCACTGAATTCTTGAAACAACTGAATATAAGACTATTTTTCTAAATATGAGCTTAACTTTCCAAACTTTAAACTCTTACCCGGTTCTATCTCCAAATCAGCATAATGTTCTTGCTGGACCAATAGGTTGGTCTTGCTCTTTCTTTCTTGGTCATCTATGTTGAATATTGTTTCCAATGTTACTAGACCTTTAGGAAACTTATTGTACTTAATTTGCATCACTTTATCGTCATAATTTTTCTTCAGCCTATCTTGATTAGATGTTGAAAAAATGTCCTCTTCAAGCAAAAATTGAAGAATCTGTTAATCACTTTTAAACACTTTCTGATTTACATTGTTGTCAGGAATTGAAGGCCTAACAATAAATTTAATATGTTTTTGATCACAACCTTTTGCATTACTGTTAGGAATATCAAATTGAGCTCCAATGACAACTAACCTATCAGCATGTCAATTCAATTTCATAGGAATTGTGATTATATTGAAAGCATGAAAATCTTCAATTGCATCCCATACCCCATACTTATAAGATTTTAAAGCATCAATATTAACAACATTTATTAATTTTACCTGATTGATAATTAATTCACTATCACCATGATCTTTTAGAGTCTTAATACCTCTTTTCCTAGCCCAATCTAGCCCATTGATCAAACTTTCATATTCAGCAGTGTTGTTAGTGCAAGAAAAAACCAAATCTAAATACTACATAATACTTCTCACCTTTAGGAGACACTATAATTACACCACCACCACCACCATGCTTACTTCTAGCACCATCAAAGAACATTTCCCAAACCTCATTTTTCAGTCCTGGAACTTCATTGGTTTCCTTAAAAAGATTTGGCATTGTCAAACCACCTTCTTGAAACATGTAGTTCCCTAGACCAACATCTAAAACAAAACTAGCCTCAGCTTCTAAAGCATTCTATGCTTCCCACTCATCTAGTAGGATATCTGGAATACTCTCTATTTGGGTGTTCATCTCATTTATGGCCAAAACATCATTATCATCAAATGCAAGACAGTTTGCATTGATGGCACTAGGTACATAAGGCTCTATATGGTCCATTGCTACAACTCAAACTTAATGGTTACTTTGGTTCTGTATCTAGTACAAAATAACATATGATACCAATTAGATGAAAGATATCCTCCTATCTCGGATGTGAATTCTCTTGATAAACATAAGGAAAAATAGGGAGGAAGATCAATGACATAGATATCTTGAAGAATAGAGAAGTTTGGACTAGCATGGAGGGTTAAACTTGCATCCCTGATCAAGCCTACTATATTAACTAATGAACCATCAAGCTGTACTACTCCCTTTTCAAAAGGCTCATATTTCAGTCCTAGTTGGTCAACTATCTTCTTAGGCATGAATGAGCTTGTGGCTCCACTATTCACCATATAATTGTATACCAAATTGTTTCCAATTATTAATGACACATAAAAAGGAGGTGGCTTTGCATTCTTACCTTGAACAAGATTGACCAACACAATCTTACCAACATCATCAATGGACTGTCACATAACTCCCTCTTTAGATAACGCTTTCTTCAATATCTCAGGTTGTCCCAGAATGACCAAAGAATCTGACATAGTCATTATGACTTTCATATTCTTCATGTTGTCCACAATATTAAAAGGCATTGTTTCATGTACCTTCAGTTTTGTTTTAGCTATAACTGGGTCTCCATCCTTGTGGGGCTGACTTTCCTTGGTTGGGATGGCAAGAGATCTTTTTAGTGTGCTTATAGTTGATGTAGGTGATGGCTCTATAGTTGCAACAATATTTCCTTTCTCTATTATTTTCCCCATTTATAGAGCTCTTTTCTTAGCTCGTGTATTGGCTATGATTGAAAAGTCACCATTTACACCACAAAACTCTTCTCCTTTCCAATTAAGGAAATTAGTTTAGTTAGGTTGCGTATCTTGTTGTAGCTCATATACAGTTGAAGATGCATCTAGTTGTGTGCTTGATGCATTCTGTACCATGAGTGCCTGATTAATTACACTGTTTGAGCATGTAGCTTGATTGTTTACTTGATTGAAGGGATAACATCATGCATATTCTTCTGCTAGGTAATTTTGTGTTGGAACAATATCTCTAATTAGATTTTCAGCATTAAGAGGCGCTGGGTTGTAAGGTTTGAATGGCCTTTGATTCATATTTTTCCTCTGACCTAGGTAAGCTCCTTGATATGGATGTCTATTTTTTTGATATGGATGTCCTTTCCCTTGATACTGTTGTTTAAAACCTTGGTTTTGCTACTAAAAAGATGGTCTAGCCCCTTAATATTGCTTCTTAATGTTGGTTATCTCATTACCAAGAGTCTTCAATATGCTATATATCTTTTGTTGACTTCTTTTAATCTCTTGCAGCTCTTGGGAAGGGCCTTTTGTTGATACTTCATGACTTGAATCATCTTGAGGTGCTGGTGCAATAGGTAAAGGAGTGAATGGAGGGACTTGCAGGGGCATATTGGACTGAATATTAGGAAAAATAGGCATGGGTGGCCTTGGGTCTATCTTCCCAACTTGAATAAGACTATTCTCTATCCTACCAACTATATCAAATTCTTGGGGCAGTGAGGTACCTCCCATATATTGTATCATAATAAAATATCACTATTTAAATTCTTCAAGAAGTACAAAAAAACATATTTAGGTGAAGACCTTATATTAACGGGAATCATGTTCCATGTCCCAAGAAACCGAGTATTGAAATCTATCATTTTCTATTAAGGGGCCCTTTTAATGGTAGTGAGTTGCTCTACTAGGGACAAAAGGTTTGATTTGTCTTCATAAAAATTCTTAGAGTGTCTCCAAGCCTATCCAATGAGTCAATTGAACCTACTTCCAAAGTTCTCAACCATTGCAAGGCTTTACCTTTGAAAGATGTTACTAACAACTTGATAGCCACATCTTCTTCAGTGATATGATGCACATTACAGAGAGTAGCCACACCTCTGATGTGATCAAAAGAAGTGGTTTAAACTTATCTCGTAAAATTAGGCATGCTTTTCAATGCTGGCAACGGTATGTCATGGTGCTGGGAAAAATTCATTAGGATGCCCTAATTAAAAGGTATAAACATGAATGGCCTTTTCATTGCTGGTGCTGATATTTTCTGAATAAAAACTGTAGGCATTGGACCTACACTTGTAATTTCTGAAAAAATAGTACCTTGCAATGCTGAGTTTGTAACTCCTACTACAAAAGACTCTGCAACAAAAAGGACAAATATTTTTCTCTAACAGTTGGCAAAGATGAATGCCTTAAAAAATCTCTACTTGAAGACCTTATTCTCCTTCTTGTATAGAACAACAAGGGCCTACATTTTTCTCTAGGTGGTGTAGATTGAACTCTCTTTGAAGGAGGTGTTCTACAGAGTGTTCTCCCTCTTCTTCTTGGTGAAGATAGCTGTAAAAACTCAATAGACTTTGAACTTCTTGTCTCCATCTTTCTCATAAACTTCAGCAAAATTAGATCTTTTATTATTCTTGACACCATGGAGTCACCAGATACACTTCAAAACCACCTCTTACAAGTTTGTATTATGCTGTCAGCATATCCAAAACAACATAAACTCAAAAATGAACTTCTTTTGGGGTCCCACTAGGCATGCCAAAACTGTTATGCATCAAATTTTGTACTCTGCTAAACTCTAAAGTTTAGTAATCTAGCATAACATGGGATTCAATTTTGCATGTGGAATATGCAAGAATTGAAATGAAACCTCCAGATTCTAGGCTGGTTCCTATTTGATAATCACCTTTTTAAACCCAAAAACTAAACTAAACGCTGGAAGAAAAAGGGGAAGAGAAGAAAAATGGGAAAGAACTTAAAATAACCTGAAATGTAGATTTTCTATCTTACTAAGGTGATACACCAAAATGCTATGAATCATAACCTTAAATGACTAAGTGTTGGTTTAGTATTACCTAACTTAAGGGCAAGTACAAACTTCTTGTATAGGATTGCATAAATATTTCATAGTAGGGTTTGGAATGAAACTATTAAGGAAAAGAAATTCTCACTTAACAACCTTCAAAGCATAAACACATACTATAACCTATAAACAAACATACACTCCAAAAAATGGGCACCTAAATGAGAAGAGACAACAAGGAATGATAACATTTACAAAATCACCTTTATCAATCACTTATAATGTACTCAGATATGTAGAAAAGGAAAATAAGAGTAAAACAACTCAGATAAAATCCTGATCCAAATCTTAGTAAACTATATATTGTGCTTCAAAATATGAGTTACAGACACATGCAAAAAACTCCTCAAGGACATAAAAAGCCTATCACAAAACTCCTTTCTACATAATTAGAACTAACTCTGAAAAAGAGCCCCAAAAAACACTAAGTACCAAACTCCTCAACCACCAAAGTTTGGATGCTAGAAAAAAACGCCCCCAAAAAAGGGTCTAGAAGAAATTAAAGAAGGAAAAATAGTTGGAAAAAGTCTCCACAACCAGAAAGGAACCTTAAGTGACCCTAAAACAAGCCTTAGAAAACTCAACAAGCTCATAAAGCCCCTTCAAAACCCAAGAATAGGTCTCATTTGAAAAACACTCCTAAAAACTCTCCAACATCTCCTAAATCCACTCCAAAGATCCTAGATGCTCTCCTTATGTCTCCAAATGGTTACAACTTCCAAGAAGAAAACTTTAAGGTTATTAAAATACCCTTATCTCTCTAACCTTCCACTATTATTGACTTCTTCAAAAACAATTTTAATAATCATTAATTGATTTATAAAATATATCAATTAATAATTATTAAATTAGAAAGACTTCTTGATGGAAAAAAATAATAAAGACAAAAGATTATTTTACTTAATAATATAATCATATATTAATGAAATATATTATTGTATTATTAAGAAACATAATAAAATTGTTATTCAAATTCCATCAAAAAGCATTGACAACGGACTTGAAAAAACAATACAATGTGCTTAAGGGCGACATAAAGCCCAACCCTAAAAAACAACGCATCATTTGATCATTTCATGTTTTCTAAAGAGAGGGTTTTAGCTCCAAGCTACTGCCATGGATGGATATATTATTCCTACCCACGCTTCCATTCTAAGAGGAACTTTAGGAAGTTTGTTTGTCTTTGCATGCCGCCAAGCTTGGAGGTTTCCATTGCATCTTCAAAGTCTCTAGGGAGACCAAGGTGAAACTGGTAAACTTTATATTCTCTGTAACCATGTTTTTTCTTCTCTAATCTATACTTTTTTATGTCATGGCTTCTCATTTTTGAATAATCTTTGTTTTTCTGGCCGCCATTGAGGAAGTTGAGTGATTGATGTGAAATCAACTTCTGTATATATATCTCCTCCTTAGTTGCAAATGTGGATACATATCACTGCTCTACGCTTGAAACCTTAGAGGGTTTTTTGGACTATTGTTGGTCGTGGCTTTATCCATTCTATACCTCAAATACTTAAGAGGAATTTTTTATATCCTAATAATTTCCTCTCATGATTAACATAAAGTAACATCTTATGCATAACAACAATATGATTCTGTTGTTCTTAATACTCATAATTGTCACAGTTGTTGAATAGCCTCTACGAACATTCTGTCTACCTGTTAAGGACTTTTAAAATAATTATAACAAATGTTTTATCTTTGATGGTCACTCTCCATGTAAATACTCTATTGTATATTCTGGCCTTGGAATAATATTGGTTGATTTTAAATGTGTCTTCACATCATGTAAGACCACTTTTAACTGTGTATATCTTAGTCTTTGACAAAAAGAGTAAAAAAAATGAAAAGTCTTTTACCGAACATGGTAAGATGCAGGCTCTCTTACTATAATTTTTTGTATCTTAGATTACCCCATGTATTATTATGGCATGTTACTTTGATCTTTATGCTTTGTAACATAGTAGTGACTTTTATTGCAGCATTTCTCTTTAGCACATCCTTTGGTAAGATGATCACTGTCTTCTAATCACAATAAAAACACTATTCTTGAGACATTGTTTCTATAATTCTTAGTATTTTTCCTCAAATGATGTAAAAATCATTTTTCACAATGATGACATGCTTTCCCCCTTGGTCACTTTTCTCATTTTCCGTTTATGTAATGATAATTTGTCACTGCATCTACATAAAATGACATTTAAGGAACACCCTGTAACTTTGATCCTCCATGATTGCTATATCTTACTATCCAATGATTTTCAATGTCATTAGATATATGACTAAGATCTTGTTCATTGTGTTCTCTGTATTGTCTTCTCCTTGTACTTGAATAATATCTTGAATATCAATAAGGCATATTTTGATAACTCTATTATCCCTACACCATAAATGACTACTCATGTGTTTGTCACTACCTTTTATGCTACTAGCATGTTGTTCACCTCTTTTTCTTATAGATTTGAGTACTTCTTCCATAGGTATGGAGGGAAAAATATCTCTTCTAGACTTTATGCTACAAAAATTTGAGATATTCATGTGTTGATTTTACTATTGGAGATCATTGCTTTGTTTTCACTTGTGTACAATATCTTTCAATTTCCTTCATGAGATACACTAGAATTCCTATACCCCGGGAACACTGTTATTACTCCATGTACACAACTTTCCTCACTTTCATATCTACTAGCTCTACATGAATGCTGATTTGTTACATATATGCTACCTTGATAACGAGATAGATTACATCAAATTTACCTGACATTTGTTTAAGTTGTTATCACCATGAAGGCATGTTCTTGGTACACTGACCAAAACACCCAGATCACTACATTTCATGTATCCTTTATGATTTTCATCGTGAAAGAATGTCATTTTGTTGTACTTTCAACATTTTCTAGCTGATTTCTTTATGTTCTTCTTTGGTTTAAACAATCAGTATCTTATTCTTAGTAGGGTTGCTAAAGATGATCATTGTCTTGATACCTCCTTTTTTTAAATTGATAAATAAGGAACTCGCAATAGAACTTCTTCTCATGTCCATTTCTATTGTTGAAATCACTACTCTTTTAATACTCTGAAAGGTGCATTTAGCACTCATAACATGTTTCTTACTAATGCTTCCATGAGATGTTGATACTATGCAGTCACTATTTTATTGTATTTATTTAAAAATGAACAATAAAGTAAAATGTTTCAAATGAAAACATATGTCCCTTCAACACTTTTCTTGGCATAAATATCTTCAAATAGTATATTGAATTTACCAGCAACTATAAGGTTTCAAATTTAAACAAATTTGTCCCTTAAATAGTCTCTTTGATACTTTCCTTATGTTTACTTCTGGAATATTGTTCATTCAGTAATCTTTGTCTATCATCCATGAGTGAGATGTGTGACTACACTATTTCCCTCATAGCATTGGTCTATATAGTGACTGTGAAAAAAGGATGCTCTTGATATATAATTCTAAGCCATTACTGCCCCTTTCCCATCATAACTGAAAGTACCCCATTTCTTTTTGCATCTTGAATTTATTGTTATACTTGATGCCTGACATCTTTCATAGTTGCACTATAAATCTTGATGATTTATAATTTTGAATACCATTCCAACAAGTTGAGCTCAACCCTTGTGGGAGCCTCATTTTACCCCACTTTTCAAGATTCAAACCAGTATCTGCACAGTCAACAAACTTGTCAGCAATAAAAATTACTTTTTTCTTTCCTTGAAAAGTTGTTCTTATTTTCTTTTTGTCTTTTGTGCTTATTAAAATGGGCTTTGATGGAAAAGGTAGATAGTTAAAGGGTTTAGTTAATGAAGCATTGCTTAGATCAACATGGCAACCACAAAGCATTGCTTAGGACTACAAAGATCAACATGACAACTGCAAAGATTCAACCCTCTTCTCAACCACTCAACCCCTAGGCAATGACTTTTTACCTTGATCTCTTATTTCTATCTTCATCATTACTTTATGTTTTTCTTTTCATAAAATAAAAAATATGCTATTCTCATAGCTTGTGTGATAAATTCTTTTAATGTTCAATACGTGATGTATAATACTTGGTTACATGAACAAAGATGTAATATTTTTTGTAAATTCATAGAAACAAGAACTTTTACTTTTTCTCTTCATTCTTAAGTAGTCTATGAAGGAATTACCTAATAATTATGAAATGAACCTTAATAAATTCAATGTACCCCTTTTATTTCTACACATAATGTTTATAAAGCAAAATTTGTATAAGATATGAAATTTGGGGTAACAACTATAAGTCATAATATATGATGGGAAAGGTAGATGAAAGCTACTTGTAGCACATAATTTTAGGCCACATAAACTTTGACAATATTGTCAAAGTAAGAACCAAGGGATATGTAAGACACTTGCCCAAGATCTCTAGGCTAGCAAACACCATTTGTTAAGAATTCCAAAAAAGGAAAACAAACTAACACAAGCTTCAAAACAAAGTAGTACTCATAAACAAAGCCACTAGAATTGGACCATACAAACTTATGTGGTCCAAATAGGAAAATATCCATAAATGGTGAGAGATACTTCATGTTGTTGGTTGATGACTACTCAAGAATGACTGGGTAACCTTCTTATAAGTTAAGTCACAAGCATATGAAAATTTAAGATTTTAACAAAAATGGTTGAGATGGAGAGTGGATTTAAGATGAAATTTTAAGATCATACCAAGAGGGAGAGTTCACTTCAAATGAGTTTGAAGAGTAATGTGAACAACATGGGATTAAAAGGTAATAATCTACTACTCAAGCACCTCAAAAAAATAGTGTTTTGGAAAGAAATAATAAGAAAGTCAAAGATATGGAAAGAACCATGCTAAATGAAGAAAATCTAGTTGATGTATATTGGAAGGAAGAAATCCATAAAAAAATATATACTCTAAACAAGGCATAAATAAGAGTGAATAGCAAGAGGACACCATATGAGTTATGGTATAGCAAGAAGCCCTCCATCAAGTACTTCAAGGTTTTTGGAAGCAAATGCTTTATTAAGAGGAATGATGATAGACTTGGTTAGTTTGATGTAAGATGTGATGAAGGAATATTATTGGGATACTCAAATCATAGTAAGGGATACAAATATTACAATAAACATCTCAAGAAGATAATTGAGTGTGTTAATGTGAAGGTTGATGAAGACATGAAAAAATAGGGCTACGTGCTGAAAATCAGATTGAGGAATCATGTCATGATTCATGAAGAAGAGGAACAATCTAAAAAATAAGAAGTCCATAAAAATCCCCCAAGAAAGTATGTGCAGAAGTATCATCCTAAAGAGCATATCATAAGCAACAAAGAAGGAGGTGTGTTAAAAAGAAGAAAACATGCTATGAACAATGAACAATTCAACTTATGCCTCTTAAATGAAATGAAACCAAATAACTACAATGAGGCCAACAAGAGTGAAGATTGGGTAAAAGCAATGCAAGAAGAATTGTGGCAGATAGAGAAAAATAAAATTTGGGATTTGGTACAAAGGCCAGTTGATAAGAATGTTATAGGAAAAAGGTGGGTATACAGGAACAAGATAAATGAGGTTGGCAAGGTGATTAGAAAAAAATTAAGGCTTGTATGAAAAGGATACTCACAGGTATGATGACATTAATTTTCCATTAGTATACAAACAACACTTTTGGTATGCATGCACTAAAAGACAAGACTAAACAAACCAAAGATCAGATACTAAGAGATCACTGAAGATGACTAAGTGCAAAGAGAACCGATGACACATCTTAGTGTGTAAACTGAAATTAAAAAGATAGAAAGATAAAGTGGAACCCAAAAGAGGAACCCAATATGCAAGATACAGTGCAAACTGATGAAATAGTTTAGAGAGAATCTGACAGACAAAACCGAAGGACAGTCAAGCATGACCGACAGATAGAACCGAAATTCAGTTGCAACCCGCAAAAAGTGGATCTGACTTCCATGTTAGATAAATAAAGTGTATTCTATTTATAGGATATTTAATTGTTTTAAATCCATTTATTTAGGGAAAAGATACATTAATGTAAGTGCTTTAATTAGTCTAACTGATTTAAAACACATAGACTAGGAGATCTAGGTATAAGTTGTAAACCTGATCTTAGAGTTAACTTTGTTTTTATCAAAACTCGATGAAGTCAATCCATCTATAAATAGATGATGTAATCATTAATTATTATGGATGAATACATGATGTGAAGAGAGAGGAGAACATGAATGAATCAGACAAGCACATTTATGGATCAGATTGAGAGTTTCAAGAATACGGACAACAAAAGGTGAATTTGGCTAGCAAGAACCAAGAATAGAGGAAACCGATAATCAGAGGTATTCATCAATCACAATTAGGTGATAATATTTTTCATGTGAACTAAATAGGATCTATATCAGTAATAAGAGATTGCATTTACCAGGTCAATTTTTAATTTTATATCATTCTAACAAGTGGAGCAAAGTGTAAAAATCCTTTCAAGGAAGGTGGATTTAACAGTCCAACAACAAATCTCTTAACTGAGTGCACACTCAATAGTGTTGCTAATGCTCTTAACAAAGTAGACTTTAACAGGTCTCCACCAATACTACTAACAAGGTAGATCATCAAAAGCGATAAATTTGTAAGCCTTAACCGGCCCCTTCCAATCTGCAGATAGTGAAAATTTTGTGGGTGCCATCCCCACCACAGTTTTTACTTCCTCACAGAAGTTTTCTGCGATATCATATCTTGTGTTATGTGTTAATTTACTTTCATGAATGTTTCTATGAATGTTCACATATATGTCAATGTTATGGTTTGATATAACTCACATCAAGATAATATAAATCATATTAAATGAATATACAATTGATTACAAAGGTTAGTTGATTAAAGGTTACAAACATTTTAGAGGTACTAATTCACCCCTCCCCTCTCTATATATACTTCCCATTAATCCCAATAATTGGTATCAAAACTAAGTCTCTTCTTGGAAAGCTTAAAGGCTTAAGAGAAAAGATCATACAATGGAGAAGTACAGACTTGATAAAAATATTGAGAATAAAAAGCTTGAAATTCATATGTTCTTTGAATAGTATAAAGAAGCTAGAATCAATATGAGACAGTTGCTGGATGAAAGAAAGAATATGGAATCTCATTGTAATGAGATAGATTACCACAAGGAAGAGATACCATATTTCTTTGATTCTTCAGGATCAACTACAAGCAAAGCATCAGATACATTAGAAGAAAACATCACAAGCCTAATTGAAATCAATCTATATCTGGCTGGACAAGTTTAATCTCTACAAATCGGTCAAGAGACACAGATGGTAAGGATGATTTATGTCATGAACAATGCTAGACAAGCTGAGAAAGAAAGAACACTAGCTATTGATGATAGAAGAAAGATCACTGAAAAGCTACAAGAAAAAGAGTCTGAAATACAAAGACTTACAGAGCATCACCATGAGATTACAAATTAGATTATTCTTATGAGTCAAGAAGCAAACAAAATAAATATTGAACTCATTGAAATAATAGAAGCTATTATTGAACTGAGGGATGAGAATTAAAAGTTAAAGCATGAAATAAGAATTCAACAACATAATGAAATTATCAAAAAGGCTGAAGAGAGCAATAAAAGAATGGATGATTTTCTTGAAGGACAACGAAGAGTCAACAACAACAATAGTCTAGGTTTTACCAAAAATGGAGAATCATCAAATAAAACTATTCCAAAGAATGTATATGAGAATGCAAGACCAATAAAGCTTACATGAAATCACTATGGAAAGCAAGGCCATACATCAAATGTATGCAGAGAAAAAATGAAAGGTATTCCTAAATCTACATCTTCATTCATAGGATTTTGTTATAAATGTAACAAGAAAGGACATAAAGCATATGAATGTAAGTATGAGATGAAACAACCAAAGAAGGAAACCTACATGTAAAAATACTATCCTACATGAAAAATGAATGGGCATGCAACTCTTGAATGCTGGAAAAAGAAAATACAAGCATGGAAGCCAAAAGGTCAAGAAACTCCCTATCAACCGAAGGGAGTCAATAATCAGTATGTATGGGGCTACAATAATTGGACAAATTGTACAACATGTGGAAGATATGGTCACATTGCTGAAAACTATATGAGACAATGGACTAGAAAGTCTAGAGGCTAGACTAACCCTGGAATGACATGCTTACACTGTCATAAAGTTGTTCATCTCAAGAAAGACTACAGAGACCAAATTATAGAGACAAGCACATATCCCAATGGAAACACCATTGAAGATATCTAGAGGGCTAGAGACAAAATGTGGAGAAAATCTTAAAGCAATGGTGAAGCTAGACCAAGCAATGCAAATGGTGACACCCCGTCCAATGGATCAGGTGACATCACCACCTCCACTTAAGTAGAACAAGTAAGTATGGAGCTACATTACCTCAAGCTATTACTTTATATTAGTTCCATAGTATGCTGATATAAATGCTAAATTAGCATAAGAAAGATGCAACATGGTATTACTTGTTAAAATATGTGATAACTATGCTTTCGGGCATATATACAGAAACTCGTCGGTATACACTCAATGCTAAGAATGCCTACATTTACCGAGAAGCATCGGTTAAAATGAAAAGTTGCTAAGTATAAATTGAGCCTCGTCGATGAACAAGCAAATGAACAAGTTGTCAGTACTACCAAAACCTGTCGATAAAAGAAAAGTGAACATTGACTGCTCCAAAATGTTGTGTCACCGAAGGAAGTAATGTCTTCACCGACAAACTTAGTCTTCATACATTGAATATTTGGTGAGCATTTATGGCACACATTTTAGGGAAATGACTATAAATAGGGCATTAGAATGACTCATTTGTCACACCAAACCAGTCACCATGCAAATCAGTGAGCACATAGCTACACTAGGTGATAACTTTGAAATAGTCATGGATGAATACTTCAATGTATTCAAAGACCGAATGCAAAAGAGGGTAAGAATCCCTAATCAACTCATTGAACAATATAAGGATGAGATATGATTCATGGTTGACACTGACAATACATATATTAAGCCAGCTATACCAAGGACAACATGGTTAGAACCATTAGAGTATGAGATCAACATTGATCTTGTAACTAAGGCAATTGATGTCTTGATCAATGAACCATTGGACAAGAAACAACCAAAATTATAGACATATGAAGAGGCCAAGAATAGAATTAAATAAGGCCTAGTTGTTAAGAAAATAGTCAAGAAAAAGGACAAGATGGTGAAGAATCTCAAGAATATTCTATCAACAACTGAAGAAGAAATTGAGAAAGATGAAGAAGTTGAACAAGAGGAGGAAACCAAAGAACATGTATCAGTCGGTAAAGATGAAAAGAAAGATGACTCCGAGGAAAAAAAGTTAGATTCACCACCTCCTCCACCATCTAAGAAACTAAGAACAACGGCTTATTCTAGGACTAGAAGCCAAACATCAAAAGATTATACTCCTTCACCTCTAAAGAAAGGAAAGGTTAAGACTTATAAGAGGAAAGCTCCCACACTGAAGAGGGAAAAATAAGAAGGAAGAGATAGATGAGATGATGGAGAAGTACACAAAGGAGTTCTCACCAAAGTTGAGAGCATATAAATTTCTTGAAGGCAAACTAATAGAGCTTGAAAAGGAAAGTCACAAGAAATGGTGCAAGATCATGAATAGACCAATTGAGGAGGAAAGTCCTAAAAAAGACCTTCAACAACAAGAAGTTGACAAGGAAACTCTAGATGACCCACCCATTGAGTTAGATAAAGAGGAAGATGATACAACAAGAAACAAGACTACAGATGTTGTAGATGAAATATGGGAAGACACCATAAATGACAACATTGTGGACACTAATGTCATAGACAGTACCGATGACCCAGCAGAGAAAATTAATAAGGATGAAGATGTCACTGTTGAAAAAGACAAAACCAATGAACATGACACACCAATTGATACTACATAGGTGAACATTCTAGGCAAGTTTCCAATATTGATACAAGCTATCAATATCATGCAAGAATCAAGAAAGTCACCAGAGAAGGATACTCCCAAGGATGCAAGGGAAGAAGAAAAGAAAGATAACACTGATGGTCAGCAAGACATCGGAACCACTCAAGATGCAACTGATACTAATAAGGTTACTAGAGGAGATAAAGATAAGGATGCAGATACCATAGACAACAATGCAGAATCAAAGACTGATGAAGCTAAGGACACCAATGACGGAGACAAATCTAAAGATGGAACTCCTGGAGAAACTGAAAAATGTGTTATTGATGATGTGAAGGTGAATGTAGAGACGTATCTAGACACCCGACAAGCTTAAACCAATGCCAAGCAACAGAAAGAAGCACAACATGTCACTTCATCAAGCACTACTGAGAAAACATAAAAGTTAGCAATGGTATTACATTCTAGTGAATCTCAGAAAAAGAAGAAGAAATCAAATAAGAATAAGATGGAAGTATCATCGGATGAAGTTATTGTAATTCCAAAGTGTGACCCATCTACACTTGATTTTGAAGCATTACAGGAATATGGAGAGATATTCCAAAGGAAGGCATTGTAGGAAAAGCTGAAGAAACAACACAGGGACTCCATGGTACTAGAGACAACATGGGACATACTACATCAAATAGTGCCTGATGTTGATATTGATCAAAGAAAGCCAATACTTTATCAATTAGCTACCCTCATCGATGCAATCACAACTCAGAACATTGATGCTGAGAAGGCAATTGACGAGAGAGCCAAGATGAAGTACCAACAGAAGCTCATAGAGAACATCAACCAAGAAGTGGTAGTAAATAAGGTAAAGCTATCATAATTCATATCTGAATTGGACCTAATCATATCTGAAGCTATAGCCTTAATTCAAAAGTTGAGCACAATAGAAAAGTTCACTAAGGAGAATAGTGACAACATTGCAAAGATGGATACCGATCTAGAAAATAGTGCACAAAGCTTAACCACTGATGGAGACAATGCATTCAAGATGCATTATGAGAAGATAATTTAGATAAAAAGGTTAAGGCAAGAGCTATGGGAGGAAGAAACACATTTCAGGGAAGAAGTAACCAAGCTTCAAGCTCAACTTTTACCAAATCTCAAACTGCTCCAACAACATATCAGTTCAGCAAGGCAACTGATTGCAACTCCTGAGATGTCTGTTGCTGACAACATCTATGATATGCACTCAAAGATCACACTTGAGCATATGGCTCTAGAGAACCTCTGATAAAAATGGGATAAAATGATGGAAGACATGAAGTCTTCACATTCCCATATTTTTGATAAGCTCTAAGGTAAAGACCTTTGTCAATAATATCAAATAAAGGGGGAAATGTTATCAGTACAAAATAAAAAGGGAAAATGTTATGTACATTCATTCATTCAAATGGGAAAAAGGTAGATATGTATATGTATATTCATAAGGAGAAAATGATATGTAGAAGGAAAATATATCATATGTATAGATATACCGGCATATACATAGGGGGAGTCATTAAATGACTAAGGATTATATATGTTGTATATACTTAACATTTTGTTAGTATTTTGCAC
>MU228320.1:1205441-1220689 GCA_018584345.1 Thuja plicata | reverse complement strand
GAGTCATTAAATGACTAAGGATTATATATGTTGTATATACTTAACATTTTGTTAGTATTTTGCACATATTAGTTTTTTATACTAATGTCAAAGGGGGAGATTGATGACATTAATTTTCCATTAGTATACAAACAACACTTTTGGTATGCATACAATGAAAGATAGGACTGAATAAGCTGAAGATTAGATACTAAGAGATCAACGAAGATGACTAAGTGCAAATAGAACCAATGACACATCTTAGTGTGTAAACTGAAATTGAAAAGATAGAAAGATAAAGTGGAACCCAATAGAGGAACCTGATATGCAAGATATTGTGTAGACTGAAAAAATAGTTTAGAGGGAAACCGACAAACAAAACTGAAGGACAGTCAAGCATGACCGATAGACAGAACTGAAAGTCAGTTGCAACCTGCAAAAATTGGATCTGATTCCACGTCAGATAAAGAAAGTGTATTCTATTTATAGGATATTTAATTATTTTAAATCCATTTCTTTAGGGACAAGATACATGAATGTAAGTTCTTTAATCAGTATAACTGATTTAAAACACATAGACTAGGATATCTAGGTATAAGTTCTAAACCTGATCTTAGAGTTAACATTGCTTTTATCAAAACTCAATGAAGTCAATCCATCTATAAATAGATGATGCAATCATTCATTATTATGGATGAATAGATGATGTGAAGAGAGAGGAGAACAAGAATGAATTAGATGAGCACATCTATGGATCAGATTGAAAGTTTCAAGAACAGGGACAACAAAAGGTGAATTTGTTTAGCAAGAACCAAGAACAAAGGAAACCGATAATCAGAGGTATTCATCAATCATAATTAGGTGATAGTATTTTTCATATGAACTAAATAGGATCTATATCAATAATAGGAGATTGTATTTACCAGGTCAATTTGTAATTTTTTATCATTCTAACAAGTGGAGAAAAATGTAAAAATCCTTTCAAGGAAGGTGGATTTAACAGTCCAACAACAAATCTCTTAACCGAGTGCACACTCAACAGTGTTTCTAAAGCTCTTAACAAAGTATAATTTAATAGGTCTCCACCGATACTCCTAACATGGTAGATCATCAGAACTAATCAATTTGTAAGCCTTAACCAACCCCCTCCAATCTGCAGATAGTGAAGATTTTGTGGGTGTCATCCCCACCGTAGTTTTTACTTCCTCACATAAGTTTTCTATGATATCATATCTTGTGTTATGTGTCAATTTACTTTCATGAATGTTTCTATGAATGTTCACATATATTTCAATGTTATGGTTTGATATAACTCACATCAAGATAGTATAAATTAGATTGAATGGACATATAATTTATTAAAAAGGTTAATTGATTAAAAGTTACAAAAGTTTTAGGGGTATCGATTCACCCCTCTCCTCTTAGTACATACTTCCCATTAATCCCAACAAGGTAGAGGGAATAGACTTTGAAGAAACATTTTCCCCGGTTGTAAGAGATGAAGCCATTCAAATGTTTCTAGCATTTTCAGCCTATAAGGGATACAAAATATACCAAATGGATGTAAAGTCAACATTCTAAAAATAAAAACCTTGGGGAGGAAGTATATATTGAACACCGTGAAGGATTTTAGTCACCTAAGAAAGGAGATTGTGTGTGAATTTTAAGGAGGGCATTGTATCTTTTAAAATAACCGTGTAGAGCATGGTACTCTAGGCTTGAAAATTATCTACATTAGCAAGGATTCAAGAAGGGTTGTGTGGAAAGAAAATTATACATAAAATATGAAGGTAATCAAATTATTATTGTGTTTTCCTATGTAGATTATATCATGTTTACTAGAAACAAAGACAATTTATGCAATGGTTTTTTTGATCAAATACAATTAGAGTTTGAAATGTCAATGTTTGGAGAGCTTTCCTACTTTCTTCGTTTACTAATATCAAAGTTAAGAAAATGTATATGCATCTCTCAAACCAAGTATGCAAAGGACACTTTAAAAAGGTTTCAAATGAATGATTGTAAGTTGGTAAGTACTCCCATGGTGATTTGATGCAAGTTGATAAGGAATGATGAATCAACTAATGTTGATCAAACCATATATAGATCAATGATTGGTAACCTATTGTACCTAACTGCCTCTAGACCAAAAATTGTGCAATAAAATATAGATTTCAATCAACTGCAAAGAAATATCATGTTAATGCACTTAGATGGATATTAGATATTTGTAAGGTACTCTTGATTATGGGTTATGGTATCCTAAGATTGATATTTTCAGCTTAGGAGCCTTCACAGATGTAGATTGGGAAAGATACATAGATGAAAGGAAGAGCATGAGTGATAGAGCCTTCTTTCTTAGTGGAAGATTGATTTCCTAATACAACAATAAATAATAATATATATCAATATCTACTGTGGAAGCCAAGTATATAGTTTTTAGCTCATGTTGCCCCTAGATTCTTTGGATGAATAAAAATCCCAAAGACAATTAAGGTAGAGTATTCAAACCCTATTTCAATTATGTGGGAGAACTCTAGTGTGATTAACATCTCAAATAACTCTCTTATGAACTCAAGAACCAAGCATATAGTTATTAAATATCATTTCTTGAGGGAAAAGGTAGCTGAAAAAGAAGTTAAGCTTGAGTATGTAAGCAGTAGTGAACAAGTGAAAGGTATCCTAAAAAAACCATTGCATAAAGATACCTTTGAATATCTAAGACTCAAGATAGGAGTTGTACCTCTTTTTTTCATAACTTAGTTGCATAAAGATGTTATTAGTTCAAGAGGAGTCCATTTTGTTTTATCATGCATCTGTGAACTTTTTAGTTCTCCAAAATAGATAGTGTGTAAAGTTTGAAAAACTTAGTAAGAGTTTCTTGTGAGAATAACTGAAATTTATTTCTTTATTAGCCTATTTGTAGAGATATAATTTGTATATTACATAGGATTATGCATATTTCTTGTGTGAAGTGGGCTATAGAAGGAAGAAAATATGTTCTAAAACTTTTTGGTTTGCATTTAGTTGCACTTGCAGATGTTGATATGGATCAAATATGATCATTTTAATTTATATGTTGTTGTCATCCTTGTATTAGATTTAGCAATATCTGATCAACACATGACTAGAGAGTGCAGATTTATTGCTCACCAAAATGAAGGTTGATCTCATGAAGATCAAATTGACAACCTAATGTATTTTGGCAAGGGGAGTGATATGAAAACTTGTTGATGAATAGAATAGTGTGTAACACACCCTTTGCCATTTTTTAAAAGGGGGAGAAGAGAAGAACATGTTCACCTAAATACCAAAGGGGGAGATTATTGGCATTGAATTCTCATTGATGCCAACTTTATCTATATGCTCCTTGGGTGTGACTAAATGGAGTGGTTGATTGTGATTGTGATACTAATCATATGTATGGTGATGATTGGAAGGCAAAGATTTAGGGAAGAAGCATCATAAATATATAGACCATAATGTATGTATGCATCATGACAATGATTGTTAGTAACTATTGATGAAGTGGCTTATTTAAATCAATAACATATTGCCTTAAGTTATTATGCAAAAAAAACATAGATTGGAAATTGTAACTAAGGCATAGAATGGAAGATTTTTTAATCTTGTCATCATGATGATAGGAAAAGTAAAGTATTCTACATGAGCTTTATTAACCATCAACTTGAAACCAAATGAATTAATTAAACTACCTAACAAAAAATGATATTCACATTTTCATCATTACATTCCCTAATGCTTTATTTAAATGTTTGTATTTGTGCTTTAAAGGCCGAGAGTTTAAAGAGGTGTTCATATTTTTATTTGAATAAATATACAATAAAAACCATTACTTAAGTTTGACTGAAGTGACAAAGGTTTGAAGTGGACTCATGGGTAGTGTAGGAGATGGAAAGTCATGTCAACCATGAAAGCACATCGGGCTGGAAATGACAGGTGAACATGTAGTTCTCAAAAACTTGGCACCATTACTTATGTTTGCATAATATAGCAAGTTGGATGTTTAATCAAATCACTTGCAGAGCCTTGGAAAAAAAAAAGGAGAAAGAGCATTAAATGATGGAAGCTAAAAATTGACTTGAAATGTGGAGAACAAAGACTAATCAATAAATTTATCTATGAAGAGAAATCAATTCAAATCCTTGAAGGATTTCTAAATCAAGGTAGCTCCGCATTTGAGAAAGCTCACTTGCACAAATCATAAACAAGGAAAGAAAGAAATGTAGTATTTGAAATTGGCCAAGTACTTTAAATTTTGATGGCAAGAAAATTTGATTGGTAGTGCTGAAAAGAGAAGATTTCAACAAGAGATGAAAGCTTCCTTTTACTAGGATGTAAGTTCAAATCAACTTGGAGGCTTGATGATGAATTGGACAAATGGAAAGGAGGAGAAACACAACCTAGGGAAAATAGAAGATATTTTTTACTTAATTTTTGAGATTCTCAACCTAGAGAAGAGATATGAGAGAAAAATGATATGGACAACAAGATGTTTTGGAGTGTGTGTGCATTCAATGAAGGCGTGTGAATAAACAAAGGAGAAAGAGAGAAGAATCACAAGTATGCATGCTTGTTTAATTTCATTGAAAAGTAGCATTTTTTAAGGAAGGAGAGCAAGTGTGTGTGTATGCATGTTTTTGGACAAAAGAGAGATTTAGTGAATGAAAATGCCAAAATTGTCAGAGATCTTGAATATTGTAAAAAGAGAGAGTAGAGAATGTAGGCATAAAAATAAAATATTCTTTAACTTACACTGCATAAATTGAAAAAGAAAAAGATATACTCAATGTTTCTGTAGCAACATGTACATAAAGATAAAAAAAATGTATGTGGTAACTAAATGAGAAGTGTAAATGAATATAAAAAGGATTGAGATTGTGTGAGAATGAAAACAAGGGAGCAGTGAGTAAAAAAAAGGAGATATACTAATTGTGTTCGAGTGTGAAGGAAAATAATGTAAATATCAAAAGAGTTCTTTTAGCAACATGTGTAGAAATAAAACAAGTTCATGTAGTTGTAAGGGTAGTAACAATAGAAGTTTCTATAGCAGCAAGGGCTGAGAGCAAGATGGCATTCTAAAGTTCAGTCAAGTGAAAAGAGTTACAAAATTACATTTGTAACAAGGTATCTATATTGTTTTAAATTTAATCACTCTATTTTAATCAGAGTGAGTCCAATAGTTAGGGGTTGGGGCTTCTTTGGAAAGATGTCCATAAAAGTTAGGAGTTGGTGCTTGTTTGGGTAGGTGCCCAAAAAAGTTGTAATCAAATTGTTTTCATCATGAGGGTCGATTAGAGTAGTAGACTCTAGTAGCTATTTGTTACCAATTTAGTTAGCATGCTAAATTGGTAAATTGACATTAATTTTACATTGAATTATGGATTGAATAGTTGTTGTTCTAAGTTGTAGAATTGCTGAAATACCGAAAAGGAAGTATACAATGCAGAATGAAAACTATAAACATCAAAAGATTGCATAAAGGTACACCCCTTCAACATTACTATTCAACTTATGAAGATGAAATAAATTGAAATGCATTCATATTATCAGATTATTGTACTCTAAGTATTTATCATGCTTAGATTTACAAATTCATAAGTGATCATTACATTGTGCATTCAAACTGAATGTATTAGGCAAATGTTTATTCAATCTCATATCTTTCATATTGAGAACTTAGAGAAGATATCCAATTCTAAAAATAAGATAGAAGAATGTAAGGTTTAGGGGTCCAAGCATTGCCTCAAAGAGGTCTTCTACATTCTGGTAGCTGGTTGTCTGAAATTTGTCAAGTCTTTGTGTCTATGTACGAGTCCCTCTATCAGTTCTACATTCTTGGTCTAGAGTCCTGTATCCTGTATCATAGAAAAGAAAGAGTTAGATCCAAATTGAATCTAAGCAATGCATGGAAACCAAAACATCATGCTACAATCAAACTCTCAAAACTATAAATATACAAATAATACAACAACAAAGTATGTATCTACATCAACTAAATAAAATTATTAAAGGGACATGACTCCATGAAACCTTTTACTGTATATAGTTATCATTCTACATTACTCAGGAGTTGTTGTTTGTGAGATTAAATATCTGAATTAAAGGGATTTAGTTCATGTAGCAGAGAAAACTTTTTTGGAACATCAAACATATTAGATAGTAAACACAACCAGAAAACCAACATTCATGCATGAATGCCATTTCACATGACACTCACACACAAACATTGATTGGTTAATTCTGTCCACTAACCTAACAGATTGATTTGGTGGTGTGTGAAAGCAAGACAAGAAAAAGTATAATCAAATGCAGAAAGAAACATGACCTATAAATTCACAAGTTGCAGATGATAAAAGAAAAATGCAGTGAAGTGTCACGAGCCTGTGCTCAAACCTCACAAGATGCATTACATGCAATACCATAAGCTAAGAGTTCATGAGTTCAAAAAGATGATATGATGTGGGGAAAGAAGATGTAGTTCATAGAAGGTAATACAGAGTGCAAGCATGCTAATACAAGATGTAGAATACACCAATACTATTGGTACATGCATGTGAAATGCATGAATGATATTATTTGTTTATTATGAAAATGCTGCAAATTACAGTGTTTTGATTTAACGCTATGAGGAGATGCAGGAAATGAATGATTTCTTGCAACAAATCAAAAGGTAACACTATTGTTCAAATCCTCACAAGTGAAGTTCTTTATCTTAATGTTGTTTGAAATATGCATACGAAATCATCAAATAAACAGAACAGAAAAATAGGGAATTTATGAGGAAAAAACACTAATGTTGTTGCAAAGAAGTATGCGGATACAGAAGAGTCAATTGAATTAGATTCAATTAAGGAAATGCATACTTATAGTTAACAATGTTACTATCAGTCTATAGTGCATCCAAATGCTTTTTTTCATGTTTACATAACAGTGTTATATGCAAAGATAAAAAGAAAATGAAAATAGCATTTTGTTATTACTAAGTGCATATGCAGTGAAAGTATAAGTTCTAAGTACTGTTGACATTCAACAAAGGAAATTAAGTAAGCCTTGCTATTATCTTCATACTATTCTAAACACTTCTATCCATGAATAAGAAAAAATTCTAAAATAGTGACATTCTTCTTTACAATCAAATGAAATAAAGTATACATATTCAACACAGACATCTTTTTATGCATGTATACACAAAAGTTGAACAAAACAATATATTCTTTTAAGAAAGAATCAGTGACATTGTTATGGATGAAGTTGAAAATCAAAATGTTGTTGTTATACATATTCAAAAGGAGGTCAAGTAAAAAATACTATTGTTTCATGTTGTTTAATGCTCAAAAGGTAGTGTTTTGTGCAGTAGTAAAAGATAAACAACAACATTGTTTTGGCATTTTCAAAGGAAAATATTATGCATCTTCATCAAGTAAGCAATGTTATTGTGGATATAGTTGTTCATGTTTGAATAAATGTAAATATGCATGCATATCACAGAGCTGTATGAATTAAAAGGAAAGATGTATTATCTTAAAATATCAAGCTCTGTTCACAGTAATATGCATGGGTGTCACGAGCCCATGCTCGAACCCCATGTAAAAATTTCTTATTGGAGCTACAATAACATAGTGATACACTAGTTATTATCATGTTGCATGATGAAACATAATAACGATAAATGAAGACAACATAACAATAGAAGTCAAAGATAAAATGCAAACAACAAAATGCTTCCAGTTTGACAAAGACATCACTATCTCTACATATTTTAATAACGTTCTTTTGAGCCACGATTTTTGTTAGACTGGAATAACCAAGAAGCCTGAGCTTATCTCTCAGTTACAATAAAACAATGTGCATATGTTTAAAGATAGATGCAGATTCATCAAAATTTATGGGTTCATATTCCCAGATAATCACAACATTACACCTCATATAAATCATGAAGGAAAAGCAACAGTGTGCATGGTGGAGTCAACAGAACATAAAAGTAAAACCCATAATTATTTTCTATGAAAAATGGGTACCCAAATCAACAAAACCCCAAAATCATTCATGATAAGCATGGTAGAAGCAATAAACAATAGCTGGAGTAAACTCAAGTGTTTAAAAAATATGAATTAAAAACAAATCGATTACATCAACTATTGAACAAAAGAAAGCAAAAGAGAATGATTTATCTTTGAAATCCAAAAGAACTGAGCATGTATGGAGGCCGAGTTTTGAAGTTTGAGTTCAACTGAAGCTACAAGAGAGCAACACATGATTTAGGTAGTAGACTCCAAGTCCCAAAGTGTAGCCACAGTGAAAACAAAAAAGAGCCTGAGTTAAGAGGCTTTTATGGCATGCAAACTCCAAGTTAAAGTGGAGGCTACGACGGTGGAGAGAGTCTGAGCTCTTCTCACCCAAAGTGTCATAACAATGAAGATCTCGATTTCAACTAAGGATAGCATGAAATTCTAGTTCAAAAGAATATACCCAAATACCAAACACCGCCCAAAGATGATGCATGAAAAATGCCATGTATTATGGCATGCAGTGACCTAAAAGTAAAAAATGACTCCAATCCCAATAAGAGCCTAAGCCCTTTACAAAACAATCACTTCCAATTACAGTTCAAGCTACATGCTCAACATGAATGTATTAGCTCATGTTCACAACCAAGAGATGAAGATAAAACTCTAAATATACTACAGATACCAGCTTGGGTTCATAAATGGCAAACTCCAGATTATCGTAGAAGCATAGAGAAGAATAAATAAAACCATAACCACAAGCATGGCAGCACCATAGCAGAAAACCCTAACATCTCTCCCAAGATAGATTGCCAAATGAGATGCAATGCAATGCATATGCCAAGTTTTGGCAAAATTTGAAGTCTGATGATAGAGGGAGTAATGCTTTGTTAACTGTAGTGCATGATGACCTCACCAAATGCCACGACAACCTCTCCAAGTACCTCGACAGTGTAGCCAGTACCAATGATGGATATTTTTTGAAATTGGTCATGTTGACCCTAGTGATAGGGTATCAATTTTGGTAGGTTATCACATATGCTATGAGTTAGGTTTTTAGGTATTTTTGGTTATATTTTGGGTTCTTGGGTAATATCTTTAGTGTATTAGTATATGTTATGAAGAGATATATTTTAAAAGATATCAACATTAAGGAGGCTACATTTAGGGCATAATTTATTCCTTTAATTTAGGGTTATCTATCTGTTTGAAGAGATTTTTTGGAGGGATTTAGATTTTGGAATTGGCCTTGAGAGACTATATAGCTAAACCTCTTTATCAATTTTAGGGGTTCAGAATAAAAAAAAGAGGTATTAGTGAGAATTGTGTTCCTTTGCATATTTTCCTTATATTTTGTATCTATCAATTCATGATTGAGATAGATTATGATCAAGTGAATGCATACATTCCTTGTCATTTTTCTTTGTACTTTCTCATGTAACCATTTTTGCAAATTTTGAAGATAATAGAGCTTGCCCCATTATTCATACATTTTTTCTGAGTTCTGTATTAGTCCTTGCAACTTTTTTGCATAAAAGTATATTGTGTCTTTTGGCATAAATTAGTGAATCAATTCTTATTCCTATTCTAAGTTGTAAAGATTAAACCTTTTGTAGAAATTACATGTTTGTTGGCAGAATTGTTACCATTAGTGACACAAACCCTAATAGTGAATTCTAGGTCATCCTATGTGTTGTAAAGTAAATGTTAATGTAGATATTAGTAATTCATGTCCTATAGGTGCTGGTTTATAATTCTAATGAATTTGAATCCATTTGGTGCGTCACCCTCTTAGTTACTTTATTCAGTTTCAATTATTCTCTTTCCCTTTTCCCAAAACCATAAAAATTAGTCTTAGGTGATATTCCAAAATCAAATAGGAACCGACCTAGAATCTGGAGATTCATTCTCTCTCCCATCATAGGGAAAATTTCCATATTTCAATAGGATAGCTAGATTTCACATCAGGCTATAGGCACAATCCTGATTGAAAATAGTTTTTGGCACACCCAGTGGGACCCAAACTGTTTCACAGTTTGGTTGAGCTTCATTATTATTATTGTTTTGGTGTGAACAACGGTATTTCACCCTTTGGAGGAAGGATTCAAACACACACTTGGAGACTCTGTACAAAAGATCTACTAGTTTCAAGAGATCAAGTGCTGGTATTTTTCAAATCATTTTTTATATTTAGATTTTCAGCTTATTACATGAATAGAAATGTCATATTATTGTGGGCAGAAATAATATCACCACCTTACCATGAAAATAATGCTTAATGGGATAATCATCTGCCATATGAAAATCATCCAAAGGCTATTTTTGGTCCAAGTTACCACATCATAGCAAGTTGTCGATATATTCAGTATGCCCCCAATCAATATGTTCCTGCACAAGCTCATGAAAATTCTCTTCAAAGGGAAGCATTATGGGTACAAAATCTCAAACAGGAGTAGTTAGATTATCAGACATATCATGAGGATCAACTATATAAGCATTGAAAGAAGAACTTTGAAGAAGATCTTGATCGTCAAATTGATGCTAAGGGGGAAGAGATGAGATTACAAGTTGTTGAACAAAAGGCTTATGAGTGCAAAATTCCAAGCTTCATGCATTTTGGGGAAGGCGAGTCTCCTAAATCTCTTAAATGTGTAATTCCAAGTTGGAGCACTCCCATGTTCTAAGAGCCTGTAAATGAAGAGCCTATAAAGCTTTCATTCCCAAGTTTTAGTGATATCCTTCTAGCACAAGGACCTGTTAGAGAGAAATTGCAGCCTTATGAAGAACTCACTCAAGAGGACTCATCTGATTTGTATGAAGAAATTTCATGTTTTGTCAATGAGGAAAATGTATGTGAGCTAACAGATTTGGCAAATTGTGATCAACAACAATATGAAGTTCTTCTATCGGAGGTAGAAGAGGAAACATGTATAGAGATACAAGCTCTAAATGATAAAGGGGTTGGTAATTTTCAAGTTCTTCTGACTTATTTGATAAACTTACAAGTTTTTTTAGTGAGGAAGAAGGTGAAAATCAGATCATAGCCTCATCTATTATAGGACAACAAGCAAAAGTTCAAGGTTTTGATTTTTTGAGCATGCATGACAACGACAACATGGTAAATATCAATTCTATCCTATGCAAAGATGAAATTCATGATGATGAGGCTGATTTTTGAGATATTCTTAAAGTATTTATGTTAGAATTAGATGTTCATCCTACACCTCCTCATAGAGAGAGTCAAGTTCAACAAGTCATTAAACATGTGGTGGTTGCTGCATCTCAGTACATACCTAAGGATGAAGTTGACATAATGCTGATTGAACAACAGATCAACAAAAAAAGCATGCAGAGATATGAGATTGAGCCAAATTCTCCAAACGAAGAGTATGCCAATCAGCCACATTAGGTAGACCATGCAGTTATCCCTTCTTAATCCTTTAGAGCTTGGAATTTTTTATCAAATTGATATCATAGTTGAAAATATAGTTTAAATCATAGAAATCAGCATCAGAAAATTAGAATTTGTTATTACAAGAGGCTGCCCAATCAGGCATCTTTCCAGAATGAGGCTTGTTCCTAATATTCAAGTTATAGAGCAGCAGATCCAACATTTTTATATACCTTAGATCAGCATTGATTTTAATCAAATCCAAGAGGTATGTGATCTGGTCTATAATTTTTGAGACATGCTAAAGAAGTTTCAGATCTTTCAAGTTATATTTCACATATTTTCAGTTGCCTATATGCATGCATCTCATCCGTTGTTAGTGAGAAAAGAAAGCTACTTCAATCAGTCAGTTAATGGATGTATTTGAGTTTTTGATGATTGATTAGCTTAGGGTAGATTATAAGTGTTCAATAATAGTTTTCTTTCTCTAAGTGCTATCAACACAAGTTTCAATTTTAGTTTCAATTTTTGGTTGGCAATTTTGTGGTCAGTTTGAGAAGGTTCAGTTGTCCCTAAAGTTGAAGAATCTGGCCCAATGGATAAGAAAAAGGCAACTAGTCTAATTTTTTTTAGCAGGCAAACACCCCTGTGAGGTCGACAAATTTTTTTACCAATTTAGTTTGCATACTAAATTGGTAAATTGACATTACTTTTACATTGAATTATGGATTGAATAGTTGTTGTTCTAAGTTGCAGAATTGCTGAAATATAGAAAAGGAAGTATACAATGCAAGATGGCAACTATAAACATCAAAATATTGCATAAATGTACACCTCTTAAACATTACTATTCAGCTTATGAAGATGAAATACATTGCAATGCATTTATATTATCATATTATTGTACTCTAAGTATTGATCATGCTCAAATTTACAAATTCATAAGTGATCATTACATTGTGCATTCAAACTGAATGTATTAGGCAAATGTTTATTCAAGGTTACATATTTCATATTGAGAATTTAGAGAAGAGATCCAATTCTGAAAGTAAGATAGAAGCTTGTAGGTTTTAGGGGTTCAAGCATTGCCTTAAACAGGTCTTCTGCATTCTGGTAGCTGGTTGTCTAAACTTTGTCAAGTCTTTGTGTCTATGTCCGAGTCCCTTTGTCAATTTTGCATTATAGGTCTAGGGTCCTGTATCCTGTATCATAGAAAAAGAAAGAGTTAGATCCAAATTGAATCTAAGCAATTCATGGAAACCAAAACAACATGCTACAATCAAACTATCAAAACTATAAATATACCAATAAAAAAACAACAAAGTATGCATCTACATAAAATAAATAAAAGTATTAAAGGGACATGACTCCATGAAACCTTTTACTGCATATAGTTATCATTTTGCATTACTCAGGAGTTGTTGTTTGTGAGATTAAATATCTGAATTAAAGGGATTTAGTTCCTATAGCTGAGAAACCTTTTTCGGAACATCAAACATATTAGATAGTAAACACAACCAGCCAACCAACATTCATATATGAGTGTCATTTCACATGACACTCACACACAAACATTGATTGGTTAATTCTGTCCACTAACCTAATGGATTGATTTGGTGGTGTGTGCAAGCAAGAAAAGAAAAAGTATATTCAAATATAGAAAGAAAAATTATCTATAAATTTAGAAGTTGCAGATGATAAAAGGAAAATGCAGTGAAGTGTCACGAGCCCATGCTCGAACCTCACAAGTTGCATTACATGCAATACCAGAGGCTAAGAATTCATGAGTTCAAAAATATGATATGATGTGGGGAAAGAAGATGTAGTTCATAGAAGGTAATGTAGAGTGTAAGCATGCTAATACAAGATGTAGAATACACCAACACTGTTGGTACATGCATGTGAAATGCATGAATGATATCATTTTTTTATTATGAAAATGATGCAAATTATAATGTCTTGATTTAATGCTATGAGGAGATGTAGCAAATGAATGATTTCTTGAAATCAAATCAAAAGGTAACACTATTTTTCAAATCCTCACAAGTGAAGTTCTTTATCTTAAAGATGTTTGAAATATGCATATGAAATCATCAAATAAATAGAACAGAAAAATAGTGCATTTACAAGGAAAAAACACTAATACTGTTGCAAAGAAGTATACATATACAAAAGATTCAATTGAATTAGATTCAGTTAAGGAAATGCATACTTATAGTTAAAAATGTTACCATCAGTCTATAGTGCATCCAAATATTGTTGTTCATGTTTACATAATAGTGTTATATGCAAAGATAAAAAGAAAATGACAGTATCATTTTTTTATTACTAAGTGCATATGCAATGAAAGTATAAGTTCTATGTATTGTTGACATTCAACAAAGGAAAGCAAGTAAGCCTTGCTATTATCTTCATACTATTCTAAACACTTCTATCCATGAATAATAAAAAATGATAAAATAGTGACATTCTTCTTTACAATCAAATGAAAGAAAGTATGCATATTCAGCACTAACATCTTTTTATGCATGTATATACAAAAGTTGAACAAAACATTATATTATTCTAAGAAAGAATCAGTGACACTGCTATGGATGAAGTTTAAAATCAAAATTTTGAAGTTGTTATAAATATTCAAAAGGAGGTCAAGTAAAAAATACTATTGTTTCATGTTGTTTAATGCTCAAAAGGTAGTGTTTTGTGTAGGAGTAAAAGACAAACAACAATATTGTTTTGGCACATTCAAAGAAAAATACTATGCATCTTCACAAAGTAAGCAACGTTATTCTGGATATAGTTGTTCATGTTTGAATACATGTAAATATGCATGCATATCACAGAGGTGTATGAATGAAAAGGAAAGATGCATTGTCTTAAAATATCAAGCTCTGTTTATAGAAATATGTATGGGTGTCATGAGCCCATGCTCAAACCCCATGTACAAATTGTTGGAGATTTGATTCAGAGCAGTTGATTTATTGTATGTTTTTCATTGATGACAACATATAATACACATGAGTAATTCTATATGAACTTATCTAAATGATGAAATGAAGACTTGTGTGGATAGATACATATTTTTGACATGTTTATTATGTTATGTTCATACACGTAGACCCAAATATGATGTTTCAGTAAAGTTATGCAATTCTGTTATTAGCAGTTACAGTTCTGGAAGTATAACTGTTTAGGGCCGATGTATATAACATGTTAGATGAGTTATGCCTATCTTTAGGATATGTGTGTGTATATTCATTTTTAGTTATGATTTGTTGATACAAATCCAAAGGTGCCAAATGTGTTTAAAGATGATTGCAAAGTTATGGTTAAATTGGTGAGGCTGACTCAGTGAAGCGTCGCGTCTGTTCAGCATTGACTTGTGTGGACTTAATATTGTTTGCATGCTTAGTTAAGCAGACTAAGATATTGATGAAGTGTTTCTAAGAGCTGACATGACCTTCTAATTTGGAGAAAATACTTATAGTAGTTCAATTGTGATACACTAAGTGTGAATGATACAAAATATGAAGAAAGATGTACAAAGCAGATTATCAGAGTTGGTTCATTCATCAACGGTCTATGTGAAGAAGAAGTGAAAGATTGTAATACACTAGAACTAATCAAGACAATAGGTCTACTCTATAGTTCATCATCAGATATAGTACATATCTGTTATTCAGAAGGTTGTAGCCTTCACCATCAAGTAGTGAGATTTTGGACAGTGAGTCCACCACCCGTAACAGGGTTATTTGTAAAAGACTCCTAACAGGGTCCGACCCTTAACTAGGTCACTATACTTATTGCATTGTATTGTACAACTCCTAACAGGGTTGAAATATCTTCTAACA
>MU228320.1:1152338-1166914 GCA_018584345.1 Thuja plicata | reverse complement strand
TATTAAATTTTAGAGGCCAAATTATTATTAAATCATTAAATGGCTTATTATAAAGTTATAAATTAACTTTATAATTTCACTTAAGTTGAGGGTTGAGTCATCATTGGAAGGGGCCATTTATTTAATTGGTTTCAAGCCTAAGTCACATTATTATAATGATACTTTATTATAATAATGTTTTTAAAGGAAGTTGTTAAAAAGGAGTTTTGTTGAGTGGAATTCATTTGGGAAACTTTTGTTTTTAAAGGAAGTTGTTAAAAAGGAGTTGTGTTGAGTGGAATTCATTTGGGAATCTTTTGTCAATAGAGGATTATAAATATGAGCCCATTTGATGAGAAAAGCATCGATTGATTATATTATATTTTGTTTGTTTTCTCTGAGGAGAAGTTCTGATTTGTAAATCAAATCCCTTGCTGAGGTATAAGGGTTTGATACTAAATTTTATATTACAATTTGTTGTTGTTGTAAAGCAAATTGAAAGTGCTCTCTATTGTGTTTCATTCTGTATTTGAGAGTGGAGGTTTGAGCTTTGGTTTATGCACACTGAGGGTGCGAGTTTATTCTAAAAGTTGTTTAATGTTCTGGCTGAGATTGTGCTCATCGAATTGTAAATTTGATTGAGGTATTTAGTGCTGGAAATTGGATGTTGTTAATCCAATAAAGGGAGTAAAATAATTGGCATTGCTAAAGGGAGTTGGCATCGATTCTATTGGTAATAATAAATTACCAAGGCTGCGTTAGAAGCTGGAAGTGGCTGCAGGTGGAAATTGATCCTTTGAATTATTTCCAAGAATACCACTATAGGCCTCCTAGAGCTACCGTACAACAGACTCCCTACACCATATGACCCTTGCCCCTCCTCAACCACATGGTCCTCAACCACACACTTTATGGATCATCCACTATATGAATCATTCCCCTATTGTACGACTTTAGTAAACATTATACAGATTTAGTAAACACTGTACAGACCTTGCAATCGTGCATGGAAACCTTCCAAGCAACGTGATACATTCTTTGATGCATCAAAACTTGAGTCACATAACTAAGAGTTCCCCGGGGACATTACATAATTGTGGGAGGATATTCTAGTTACTAGTAATAAAAAACCTATCAAGTTTAACCTATATCAGAATAACACCTTGTCTTATATTGCATCAAATAATCTTAACACCTTTTAGCTTAATATCTATCAGCCTAGTACCAGAAAAGAAATCAACAAGATCCATCATGTTGCCTAAGTAGTCCTCCTAACCTCCTTGCTTCTCTAAGGGGAAGAGGGGAGACTTGAAATCCCACCAATCATCCAATAATAAATGATATTATTTTTAATCATGTCAACTAATTCTTTCCACAAGGAAGATTTGCCACATCTAGTATTTGGAGCATAGACATTAATCAAATTTCATTTAATAGTTGAGGTAATCTCTTCCATATGGACAAACTTACTATTTCTATTGCTCAAAATGTGTCGCCTTAAGTTTCATGGGGTTCTAGAGGATGGTAAATCCACTAGAAGCCCCATCAACATCACACACCACAAAATGGGAAGTATTTTGACTGTTTTTAACAATTTTCTCAAAAATTTCTTTTGTCATCTTAGTTTCCTGAATAATAAGAATGCCAATTCTATTTTAAATAAGGAAACATTTAAGCAAGTGTTGTTTAGTGGGGATATTTAGCCCTCTTAAGTTCAAAGAAAGAATTTTAATTTTTAAAAATAGGAATACCTAAGGCAAAAACTCATAAACAACTCAATTATTTTCTTTTATTCTTGACCCCTAACACATTGACACCTGAATATTTTTGAGTCGGTCTCCCAACTTTATCTGAACCCACATCTAGTTTTTTTGTTATCATTGTTGGAATTGGTTTCTGATGATGTTGTTGGCATTCATGTTTCATCACTGATGTCAACATATGTTTCTATGAAGGAAGAACATACTGGTTATTACTATTTCTTTATGGCTAACAAAGGTGTATGGATACTGTACGGTTGATTCAGAATGAGCAAAGATAGTGATGTGTAAAGGGATGTGTGGTGATCTTATTCCTAAGGTTGCATGGCTTAATAATGTATATTAGATGAGTTATAGATGTTTTAGTGAAGATTGGATATTGGATGGTGACAGTGATGTTTGACAGATTTAGTCATTGTGCTTTGAGTATAACTTGCGAGCAATGAGTATTCGGGTTATGTGAGCTTAAGGGATGAAAAAAGGTATGTTAAGGAATGTTTATTATGGGTCTCTAGTTGTATGATTGTTTATGATGTCATTTGTGGTGTGTATTCTGGAGGAGACCTATTTGGGCCAACTTTGTAGATGTAGCGTGTATTATGGATTGTGAGCGTGGATTACAGATCTTGGATTATATTTGATGAATTGTAATTAATGTTTTCTTGTTATAGGTACCATGTGTATCTTAGAAAGGGTTCAAATAATTATTTGTATATTGGGAAAGCTTAATTGGCCAACCTAATCAATTATTGTAGTAGGGTATAAATGAGAGATCTTTTCTTTTGAAAAGATGTATGTTTGAAGAGAAGGTAATTGAAAGAGAAAGAAAAGTGTGGAAACTACAATCTTTTTTGTCTACTGGATGTAGACCAGAGTTTGTGATTATGCTATGTCATTGCAACTGACCAAGCAAAGGCAGTTTCTATCAGACAGTTCACTGGATTGAATGTTTTCTATATGCACTTGTGTTTTGGACTATAAGTCCTTGAGGGTGTCTTTAACCTTCTTTAGGTATTATTCCTAAGCAGTGAGCCCTCTGATACTATTGACTCCTAACAAGGTATGTCCTTTGATAGGGACTCTGTAGTGTAATGCATCAATAAGCTCATAACATGGCTACATCTTTTAACAGGGATACTATACTCTCAGTACATTATTTTTGGGTGCTAATTCCCATCAGGGTTTTACCTTTAACAAGGTTTCCTCGACAATAAAGGATTGTGTTATTGTGTTGGAATTTACTATATTATCATTTGGATGAAATTTTTGTTTATAAAGTTTAATGTTTAATAATGTCTCACAATTGATTCACCCCCCTCTCAGTTGTGTTGTGGACTGTTATTCCTAACATTCATTTGTTTGCTTAAAAATTGAGTCCATTCACTATCCTTTTCTCCATAATTATTAGGAGAGGAAAACCCTAATAAGGAAAAATGATCTTTTGAACTCTTGTAATCAGTTTTCTAAAAGAGGGGTAAAAATTTATTGAAAGCCAAAGAGAACAATACAAAAAAAGAAACAAAGAGCTCTGGTGAGCCTTATCTTGATCAAAAATTTGATCCAAATCATGAGATAAATTAGGGGGAAGATGCCTCTGATCAACAATATTCCAATCCTACAAATTCTTGGAAGCCCATTTAGCCAAGCAGACAGCAACACCATTCCACTCATGAGGGATATACATAAAAATGACAGATTCAAGAGACATGCATAAGTGAAGGATTTGCTTAAAAACCAAATCCAATTGCCAGAACACATCCACTAGCTCCTATCTATTCAATTCACAATCACTTGAGAATCAGCCTCACAAATGATCATATGCCAACCATGCACACAACAATGTTCCATTGTAACCAAGATAGCAAGGGCCTCCATGAGATTATTGGTATGTGTTAGTCCAAATCTTGATCTTTGTCCTTTTGTTCATTTTTTAGAGTCGCCTTGTTATTTTTGTGGATCTCAAAGCTTCCTAAGCCCTTATGTTTAAAACCCCAGTGAAAGGATCTCTCCTGTGTTTCACCTATGCTTGTAAAAAAGAAAAATCTTTTGCTAACATGTCTTTTGAACAGGTTTGAACAACCTTGAACAGCCTTGAACTCGGTTCAAGAGTGTTCAAGAGTGTTCAAGCTCGTTCATATTTTTATGAAGCGGTAGTAGGTGAATAGCGTTTTCGCTAAAAGAAGTGTTTCATAATCGCAAGCTACAGAACTTTTGGTTAATCAAAGATGGGAATTTATGGTTAAGTTTGTGACTTCTTGTTTGGGATTGAAGGCGGGATATAAAGGAGCAGGCTTGAACAATGGTGAACACATATGAACAGCCTTGAACTCAGTTCAAGAGTGTTCAAGAGTGTTCAAAAGGTTTAAAACTGACACATGGCATAAGCAAAGGACAACTGCCGTCTTTTCAGATGTGGACCCCACTCAGGGAAGGCTTTTAATGAAGAGATGTATTGGCAATGGTTAATTCATGTCTGAGCTGTCGAATTAATGAGGAATTCATGTGGCATAAAAGTTTGCACAAGTGGGAGTAAATGATTGTGTGTGTGAACGGTCACTTCATTCTTCGAGCTTTTATTGCCTTAATTATGGGAAATTAATTACTCATTCATGGTGTTTCTTATTAAAACCCTTCTTGGCATTCATTATTTTTGAATTACTATCGTTGTCTATATGTGCAAAGAGTGGAGGTAAGGGTTTTTGGAGCTCCGGTTGCAGAATTTTCCACAGTGGTTAAGGTAAGTCAGGCTATCACTCCTCCAGTGTTTAAATTTAAAGAGCTTGTAATTTTATGGCGTTTCTGTAGCAATTCGCAGTCTGTTCTTACAAGAATGAAGTCAGCATTTCATTTCTTTGGGAGTGTGTCTAGTTTGGTATGCGGAAATCCTACTGTAACAGACATAGATTTAGAGGGATATGATGTTGAGGGAATAGCTGATAGACTTACTACATCTATCGAGGAGAATGTTCCTTCTATGCAAATTTTAAGTAGTGGGTTGTGTGTAGCTTCTTGCTTCCCTCCTGCAGTGGTATGTCCTGAACTTATCCATGAGTGTATCAGATATTATGACCAGAGAACCGAATCAATTCTTAAAAGAAATGGTGAGGTATTAATGGCTGTGAACAGAGGAATTGTCACTTCGGCTTTCCAAATTCAAGAGCGAACCTTTTCTGCTTTCTCTCCTGCCCAATTTCTTGTTAAATTTAAGCCTAATGCTGACGCAAACCGAACTGCAATAGCAAAACACTAGTTATTAAATGCCCAAAGGGGAGGTTCCCGCTTACCCAAAAAGCTAAGTAGAAATCATGTGCGTCCATACATTAGTGATATTATGGTAATGTTACATAGAGTCAGAGGGTCAAATGAGGCTTCCTTATTTGCTGAATGGTTATTCTGTTATATAGAGATTATTATAGAGAGCAAACACAAGTTGGATTGGGCTGAATTAATTGCAGTATCTATGAGGGAACAACTAAATAGTTCTAAGCTTACTAGCTGTAGCTTTTATATGTCTTCTTATCTGATGTATTGTCTAGCATGTAGTAGGATATGGGATGGTATGATTCACGAGCCTTGGATTGATGGCATGTGTGTTTTTGAATATTTTCCTATGCTTCGCAAAGACAATGTGATTCAGAATTACAGGTGGGTTCATGATACCTTTATGGGTAAGCTTTGTTCCGAGATGTCTGGAGATTCAGGCAGGAGGATGAGTTCAGAAGCTCAGCAATTTGAGACTAGATTTGGGAGTTTTTATATTCAGTTCCCTAGGTTCTCTTATATAAGAATTGGTGGTTTTGAAGATACTCCTAGAAAATTGCCTAGATATGCATTTGATTGTTTCATCCTTGCTGAAGTCTGTAGATAGCTTGCCATTGTGCTCAAACATTTCCTTCCTAGGGAACGAGGTGAGAAAATCTTCCCGTTGCAGCTAGGAAAGCTTTCATGCCTAACCATTGAAGATGAAATAAGCATTGGAAGTGACCTTGGTCATTTTGATTTTAAGTACTACACAGAGAGAACAGGCTTCGATAACAAAAACTTTGCTAGTGGTAGCCTAGGTCTCAGATCTCACATGTTTCCAGTTCCCCATTTAGAGGATTTTTGGGAGGATTGTGCAAATGAATCCCAAGTTATGACAAAAAGCCATAGCAGACTTTGCATTTCCCAAATTCTGTCGATGAGAATATAGTTCAGCATAGAGGGGGTAACAGATGATGGTTCTGATTTGGTTGAACACAATTTTAAAAGACTTCTGGACACTGAAGAGATAAATGTTGATTGGTCGAAGGAGGAGGAAGATGACATTAAATGCAGAACACAGCATGTTCTTAAATTAACTGAAAAATTGTTGCAAGCAAAAAGAGAGCAGTCTAGTCCTAGAAAGATTAGAGTTAAATCTTCAATTTTATTTTCCTCCCCCTCTGTTTCTAATATGCCTAAACCATCTGGTAATGCAGGTTCCTCTGATAAGCAGCAGAAGAAAGATTCTAAGAAGAAGTCTGTGGTAGAGCTTTCCATTATGGCCTCTCCTCAATGCATTACCAGGTCAAGATCTCGATTACAAAGGAAAGTGAAGATGACTCAGGAGCAGACAGAGATAGTTAATCTGGAGGATGACAAGTTTGGAGATTTGAACTATCAAATTGATGATGATGACCAAATCGGGAAAGATCTCTTGGATCTCGATGATCTAACCCTAGATTTAATGGACACCCCTGCTAAAGTTGGTCCTCAACCAGCAACAACTAGTGATATGCCCAAATGGTTAACTTCTTCAGTTAATAGAAAGTGGAGTCTGATTCCTATATCAATTCCAGTGCAAGATATTGTTAGTAAATATGCCCAAAAGACTCCTAAGGCCAAGAAAGTGAAGAGTACAACACGCATGTTTGTTGATGCTAAAACTGGGAAGTGGACAGCTGAGGTAGCTACTTACAGACCAAAGGAGGAAAAGAAAGATGTGGCGGTTGAGGATTTTGAGGTAACCAAAATTGAGTTAGGGACAATGGACAGAGCTAGAAAGAACCACCTTTTCAAGGAAACAACCCAACAAATTTTGATTACATCGGTGCAAGATAGCAAAGAGAAGAAGGAATTGAAATAGACCATTGTTTCACTTTCCCAGTTTATTAATACATTCTGCAACTTCGATGCTACCCCGTTGTCCCAATCATCTCAGGTGTTTGATCCTAATTCTGAAGAAAGTAAGACGTTGTTGAATCAAGTTCAAAGGGGGCAGACTTTGGTTTCTTCAATTGATGAATGGATGTCTGAAGTGCTCATTAATGGCAGGCAATACATTAAAGATTCACATTCAGTTCTTCATGACACTAAGGCACTGATAGGAGAGTTGCAAGCTCAGCGCCAAGTATGGAATATAGATGAAGAAAAATAGGTGTCAGCAATGACCAAATTTATGGAAATAGAGAGGCACGGATTTAATAAATTTTGTGTAGAAAAGTCACTAAAAGGTGCCGAAGAGTCTCTTTTCTTCATTCTCAGGAAAAATATCAGTTGGCGCATTGCTCTAATAAGAAGTGCTATTACAGAAAATAAGGAATATGAAGCTGAAGCTAAACAGATCCAAAAAGCTGCCCTGACTGAGTTGAAGGTGATTAATTTCACTTATACTTACCCCTCTGTCTTTGGCGAGCAAGAACTAAAGGGCGCTTTGGATGCTTTCGACTCAACAATTAAGACTATCAGAGAAAATATTCATCCTAAAGCCTCTGATTTAACTCAGATAGCAAGGATTGAGTCTATGCTTTATTTGTGTGTCGATTAGTTATCCCATGTCACTGAGAAGGTGAAGAAGCTGAGATGGAGCAAAGATGCCTCTCTGGCCCGAATAGTAAATTCCAAGATCCCGCATCTGTCGCTCGCAAAGGAATTGGTTCAAGTATACAAAGAATGGAAGCCAACTCAATCAGTTACCGATGAAGAAGGAAGTCCAGTGGGAAGCGAGGATCGTGCCATTGATAAAGAGCCTAATTTGGCTATCTAGTTTTCTTTTTACTGAATTATCATGCAAAACTTATAGGACTTATGTGTCCTCTTTCTGGTGGTTTAGTTACTTAACTGTTTGCCCAAGAGGCCATGTTTTTCGGGAGGCCTCTCAGTGCTCTGCTACTATTTATTTTGGCTGCTCAAACTTTTTAAGGGTTCAAAAAACTTTTGACTGATAGACATAGTTTTTGATAATTATAGTTTAGATTGTTAAATGTTATGAACAGAATAGATTTCAGACAATTATCTGTGTAGTAATTTCTGAAATATATGACAGGAAGGTTATTGAATCTGTGTTGTTTATAAACTAGAGCAAGGTGTCCTGTGTCGACATATTGTTTGGCCTGTTTTATATATTTGTCTGTTGTTTCATGATATCTAAATTCTGGATTTTATCTATTTCCTATTATCTGTGGTCAAGAATTCATTTATGTTTTTATGAAATGCCATTGTGGAAGTGACTGTGTTTCCTTCCTATTCATTACTTGGTTATATTTCTTTCATAGTTGTTTAGAAGCATACCATCAAAGAATGATATTGCAGCCTTTATAAGCTTTCTGGTCAAAAGCTAACCATTTGAATCATTGCTTCATTTCATTGAATATCTTATGAGGGAGTTGTACCTATTATAAAATTTAGAGGGAAGTAATCACAAAATATACTTACCCAACTGTTAGAAACAGTTTGTCTTTTAAGGGTGATAGAGTAAACTTAAAATAATTTTTGTAAAAAGACAAATCTGTTCACTAACAGTATGATAACCTTTATGAATAGAAAAAATAAAATTAATTTACCCAGAATTGCTAAGACCAACTCCCCCAATGCCTGTAGGTCCAGGATTTCCCTGAGAAGAGCCATCAATTTTGATTTTAATAATTCCAGGCAGAGGAGGAATCTAATTCCCCTTATGATTAACTCATCGTGAATGATGTCTGGTTCTACTTCCATAACATTTGGTAGAAAACAAAGGAACACTGCCTTGTAGAGGAAAAGAAAGGTGAGTGAAAATACCCACATCTCCAGGGTCCATACCTCCATGCAACACAAATTTTTCCAAAACTGTTTCATGGAGAGAATGAATAATTTTCCCCCATAGGTGCATGACCCCAAACATAAAATCCTGAAAGATCCTCTTGTTTCTTTCTAGCCATACATGCTAAAGAATAAAGGAAGGGCCAATATCCCAAGAAACTTGAAGAAAAGAGGACCTAGAAGGGGAGTGCCCCAATCGGTCCCAGAACTTAGACAGAGAAGAAACATGCCAGCAAGGGAAGCCCCGCGCACTCCACCAAAAGTGCCAAATTTTCTTGACAAATGAGAATTGAAAGAAGAGGTGAGAGACAAAATCCTCACCATTACAACATAAAACATAGATAGAGGGGCCATGGAAGCCTTGCTTGCAACGATTATCCTAGGTAAGATAGCTATTTTTAACCACCAACCACAGAAAGAATTGACACATAGGCCAAGAGAAATAATTCCAAACTTGCTTCCACCAATGCACCTCTACATCGCCCAACAACTTTCTAGTAAGCTCAAGGTGTGAATCAGTACTGAGAGGTGAGGGGTGAATCAGTACCCTTAAAAAATTTCAAACAAATCTTTGTAACCAAATGTTCTGTTAGAATCGACTGAGTAGATAACATTCACCAAACATGTAATGGAACTGCTAAAATGTAAATGCATGTAATGTAAACAATAAAAATACATCAAATTTAAGAACACATGACACTAGTATTTTTGGTATCACAGAAAACCCCTATTAGGAGGTAAAAATTGTCGTGGGGATGAGACCCACAAAACTTCACTACTGTAGTAAATAAAGTAGCATGTTAAAGCTTACAAAGATTGATCACTTCTGATGACCTTACCCTATTAGGAGTAACAATGAGATTAATTAGATCTACCTCATGTGAGGATTGAGAAACACAAAGTATGTGTGCACTCGGTTAAGAGATGTATACAAAGACGGTTAAGTCTACTATGTTAGGATATTTTTGGATTGTTACAATTGTAAGAGAGTAACAAAATTGTGTGATCTAAACATATTACAATCTCTATATATTGTGAATAAAGATCCTTTAAGTGCATATAAATCTATCACCTTACTGTGAATGATAATACCTTCTGTTCTACTTGGTAGCCTTGCCTCTATTCTGAAAAGCAAATTCTTGCATTGTAGTCCTTGTCCTAAAACCCTTGTATGATCTCTGATGTCTGTAGTATGGTAGCTACTTGATTATTACTTGATCAACATACAATATAAATGATATCGTGACATTACAAAGATCAAACTTCTTGACCTAATTAGGTTTTTAGAATATCTTACATAACTAAGATCAACGGTGTACAAAATTTACCTTGATCATCTAAACATAGGAGATATAAACAATTAATGTTTTAAATTCGTAATTAATGTTCTCCTCGATCACTGTGAACCGTTATCTTGGTCAGAAAAAAATTTGTTACCTAGGTTGATGTGCCATTACAATCTTTTATGTGACCATTGGTCTTCTCAGTAAGTATTCTCTCAGTGCTTGGTGTTCTCTGTGTATCTCGGTGTAAACTATGTGCTCAGTGTAAACTGTTGCTCGATAAAGTATGTCTACTCAGTGATCATTGTACTCGGTTAACTTTGTACGTGATCAGTGCACTCGGTTAACTTTGCACTTTGGTGATCATACCGACTGATTATGTCTGTGACTTTGTTACCGATTGTGTAGTTAAATGCTTGAATACTAATGACAATCTTCAAAGCTCATTTAGAGTAACATTCTCCCTCTTTGGCATTAGTATCAAAAACTTATCATATATAAGTTACTATACTTAGTGACTCCCCCTTTGTTCATCCTCGGTATATGTATATGTCTCCCCTTGATTATAGTTTCCCCCTTTACTATACATATATACATGTTTCCCCCTTTTTTTAAATTAATGAAAAAAATAATAAACTTACATCTTTTCAAAAATATTAGGATGGGCTTGCTAGAGATTTTCCACCTTTAGATGCTCAAGGGTCAAAATTTCTAGGTTCAGTTGAGCATGCATATCATATATGCTTTCAGTAAATGATAGTTCTTGGGTGGCAATCAAGTTCTCTTCCAGTGTCACATGTTTCTGCATCATAACCAAATATGGTAGTAACATAGCATGTAGCTCGGTTACATGTTCTCTAATTTTTTTTTCTTCCTTTTTCAGATCAAGTCTCAACCGCTGGGTTTGTAGAACCTTGGTGTAATGCATCTGCAATGCCTGTTGCTCGGTTGAAAGACTGTTAGCACTATCTGTTCAATATTTATCTAATTGCTTCATTGTTTCACTAATCTTGGTAGTGGAGTGATCTAAAGTGCATAACTTATGTAGAATTATAAGAGCTTCAGTAATAACAACTTATAATTGAGTTACAAATTCTGATAGAGTTACCTTGTTTACTGCCACTGCTTGGCTAATCTTCTCAGTAACATTGTACTGAATCTTCTTTTCTTCTCTCTTCTAACTTCTTCTCAACATCAATTTTTGGACTATTTATTGCCTTGGTGAGCAGTGCAATTTGACCAAGAATGGGGGTTGATTCATTAATGTTCACTTCGGGAACAACTTGCATTAGAATCTCCTTAGTGGTCTATAGCACCTGTGCACTTTTACGTTCTTGCCTTAGATTATCTTGTGTTGCTTTTTGGGTGCATAGTTCATCGTACCTCATTAAAGAGTCAGGGTCAAGTGTCTGTGGATCACAATCAGGAATGTCAATGATTTTATCAAGTGTCGTAGGACCCTTTCTCCCTTTCTTCTTCTTCTTCTTCTTCTTCTTCTTCTCTTTTTTTCTTGTTGAAGGAGATAGTATCAATGCTAGTTGAGCCTTTTGCTTGGTTTCTTGCTTTGTTGGCTCAGTCGGTGTGATGACTTGGGAAGGTGCCTCAATAGCTGACCTAGTGTCAGTAGTAGAAGTATCTGTTGTCATTGTGTATGTGTTAGCTTCATATTTCTTTGCTGCATCAATGGTATCTTTAGGTGCATCACCTTGTGTTGTCCCACAACTATGCTCAGTCTCTTTACCTTGTGTATCACCATTGTCTTCAGTTGTGTTTGTGACCTGCCCGGGTGTAGTCTTTTGTGCTTCACTCTCTATTTCAATAGATTGTACCAAGATAGGCAGATTACCTGGTACCATTTCTTGGGCGACCTCTGATGTATCTTGTTCATATATGGTCTTGGTAGCTCTGATTATTTCATCTTCTTTAGCCTTGTCATCGAGATCACCTTTAGTTATGTCATTTATTGTGATCTCTAGATGACTTAGATTAGTCAAAAGTTCAAGGATTCCATCCAATACATTATCAATTGTTTCATCTTCAACATTGATTGGTTATGTTCTCGGTCGATGTCCCCTGGTATCAACTGTGGATGCAATGACCTTGGTTTCCTTAGTTTCCTCGGTTGGAGTCAGCAGATTTTTCCTAATCCTAGTGCTCTCTACATCAACCTCCTTAATATTCCATTGGAGTATGTTCATTTTGTGCTTTCTTACGGAACTTCTTGGCATACTATTGCATAATATCATCAATTTGTTCTTCTGTGCTATCAGCCTTAAGTAGAGTGAGAGTTGCCTCTCTCAACTATTTCTCAGTATTGAGCGCATAAGTCCATCTGGCTAATATTTTATCATACAACTATTTTGGAATGTAAGTAGAAAATTCAATAGGGACTTGTTTGAAATTGATCATCATACCTATGATAGCTTCTTCAAGTTTATCCTTGTTCTCTGTAGTCAGATTTTCATAAGCATGTATCTTAGGATGTCCTAACCTTGTGGTCGTTCTGACTGCTTCTGCAATTTCATCAATATTCTCCGATGCTTTGTTCTGCACAACCTTAAATTGATATGTGTTTTCATTAGAATTATCCTTGTCATCCTTATTCCTTACATATTTCTTTCTTTGTCTTGGTGTTGTAGCCTTTGGTTTCCTTGTCTGATATGTGAATTTTGGTGATGACCTTGTTATCTTTTCAACTCCTTTCTTTAAAGGTGGTGAATCTATTGTCACCACTTGTGATCTTGTCCTTGGTGGAGACTCAATCTTTATTCCTTTGCCCTTTTTGGCCTTAGGTACCTCAACGTTTTCTTCATCGGACTTAGTGGCATCAACATCTTGTTTAGGTTCTTCATCTTTACCGTCTGGGGTCTGCTCCTCGGTATCATCAACTGACTTATCTAGTTCTTCATTAGTGATAGAAAATTTTATTTTTAAAGTCTTTACAATTTTGGTCTTCTTCCTACCCATTTTCTCAACTTGTAGTCCAATTTATATTCTGGTCTTTGCTTCTTCATATGTGCCAAATCTCATGACAAATTTTTCAACTGGTTCGTTAAGTAACTTTTATATATCATCATAAGTTATGTCAATGTCAAGTTCATATTCCATTGGAGGTAGCCATGTTGTCCTTGGTTGTACTGCTTGATAAGAGTAGTATTTGTGTCAAATACAAAACATATTTCATCCTTATATTTATCTACCAACTGCATTGGTATTCTGGATCTCTTTTCCATTCTAGCTTTGAACTTGGCAAAATATTCATTCATAACACACTAATACATTTGGGGTCGATTTGCGACGGCTATGTGTCGCAATTGGGACAGCCATGTGTCACAATTGCGACAGGAATAGACGTCGCTGTTTTTTAGTCGCAAACTACGACGTCCTTCCTTTTCCGTCGCAATTATGACTTCATTACGTCGCTATGTAGCCCTATCAACCCCGGCATTTGGGGCGTCGGCAATACAGGAAATCCGTCGTAATTCTGTGTGTATACGTCGCAATTGCGACGACAACCCAAGCAACTGCGACAGTATTTGGGCGTCGCCAATACAGCGACCCCGTCGTAATTCTGGTGGTTAAACGTCACAATGGCGACGAACGCACAAGCAACTGCGACGGTTTTTGGGCGTCGCCTATACAGCGACCCCGTCGTAATTCTGGAGCTAAATGTTGCCATTGTGACGAACTTCAAAGCAACTGCGACGTAATTTTGGGGGTGAACGTCGCAATTGCGACGGATTCAATATAGAATTAAAAAAAAAAATGGCATACCAGCATATTACCATGATCTCCTGCAAGGAATTTCATAGTTGATCACAATTCGTGTTGTTTCATGCAAAGTCGGCATAGGTGAGAGGAGTCAATATTGTTGTTTAAGACCCGCTATTCATTATTCCTGTGACTTGAAATACAATCTAGTGCAACTGGGTTGAATTGGCGGTTGTTTGGTTTTTGCAGGGCATACTTCCCCATATTTGACTTGAATTGGCTGGAAAACGTTGGTCACATTGGGCGTGATTTGAAGGAATTAAGAAGCGGATTCGCCATGCTACAGGGCTGTGATAGTCTTGCAACTCTTTTTTTGTTATAGCTGACCTATAATGTTCTCGTTCATGCCCTAATCGAGGTACTTTGATGTATTTTCAATGTTAGTGCTTAATCCTTCTAGTTGGTGATGAGTTTTGAAGTGAATGTGCCGTTGTATTGCCCAGCTCTTGTAATCAACAGTCTTAAATAAATATATCAGCACTCTAAGGGAACCATTCATCATTTATTGGCTTGTTAATATTGAAGTACATCATTGGAAGAGGAGTTATTGAGAAGCAAGTGAAAGGATAATCTCCACTTGGTTTTATGTAATCTTGTGGAGGTGATGGGCCTGGCCAAATGATTTGGCTTGAATTGGGCGGAAGATGTCAATATGGGGCAGTCAACTCTAGGATGTCTTCGATGTGGATTTTGATCATGTTAGCTGGGCATGAAAGAAGTAGAAAGCTATTGCTATATCCAC
>MU228320.1:1127760-1152238 GCA_018584345.1 Thuja plicata | reverse complement strand
CTTATCCTAAGCCCCGGTTGGCCTCGCTCTCTGGCTACTTCCTATCTCTGTGCGACCTATGCGGGTAAAACTGAGGGCAATGCAACTGTCTTTTCTGGATACGCAACTTCTCTGGCTAAATCCCTCTCAGTGCTATTGAACATAGAAATGACCAACGTTTTCCTTTTTTTTTTTCTTATATCCCGTTAACGTCGCAATTGCGACGTTGTTAGGTTATAATTGAAAAAAAAAGGACAAAAACACATAAGATTTGCCCGCCGTCGCAATTTCACCCCAAATGTATTAGTGACTGTTGCAAAATTTGTTCTAAGACTTGTAATAAAGTCACCTATTTATAGTGTAATTAGTCAGTTTGTCTTCCATTTCACATTACCAGCGGAGGGAAAAAAGTTCTGCAGATAGAAGAATGTGAAAAGTGGTAGAATACCAAACTTACACGTGTTTGATTGTGTTGATCGGATTGTTCTCATGTTCTCTTCAAGTTGTCTCTACAACAACTCAGCTAGGTCAAGTTGTAAACTTTTATTTACAATCTTGTATGCTATGTCAACAACTCCACATGAAACAATGTTTAGTCTTCTCGAATGGAAGATCTTGTATCCAATAACATAAGCACAAAATCTAAGTTCAGGATCACCCATGGATTTGATCCGTAGACTTCTACCATCCCACTTGGCTCCTATAAAATTTTTAATCTCGATTCTAGGTGGGTGCCTTAGGGATTTTGATTTTTCTGATGTAGGATACCCAGTTACTGCATGTATTACATCCTTGCTGATCTTTTTCGGTTCATCCAGCCAAAGCTTTCCATTGTGAAATCAGCTCAGTACAATGCGGATCCATTCGGTTCTGAATACCTTTAGAAAATTTAGGGCATTAGTTAACCCTTTGACCTCCAAATGTTTGTGATCATCTTTCAATTTACCATCTGTGCAAAGTGACTGGTATGTTGATATGACCTCAAAATCCCCTATTTCACGTATCTTGCAGTGAATGTATGCTCTAAAAGCTTGAACTAACAGAACCCTAGGTGGTATCACGGAGAATGCGCCTTTGTCCTTGGGTTGGGCTACAACCTGAGGATGTATCTTGTAGTTCAGTTCTATGCAAGTAGAATTCTGAACAAGAATCACCTTTTTCTCTTTCTCCATCTTTGCCTTCATAGTTCGAGATGAGGACGCCATTGATTTTGAATTTAGGGCTTCCATGAAAGTACTTGAAATAACTCTATAAGCGCAAATGCATGCTGTCTAACCTCTTAGCTGCTCAAAATATACTCAGAATCTCTGCAAAACCCTTGAAATACTCTGCTGCAAATTTGCTCTCTATTTCTCTGCTATGCTCTGTGATCGTTGTGTGAACAAATGAGTTCACAACCCTTGAATTTATACCAAATAACCTTAGTTGGTGCAATAAATTCTTGTCGCCAACCACTTGGTAGACAAGCATAATACTCGGTTAACACTAATGATACTTCAGCTCGGTGAGTGTACCAAACGCTCAGTTGCCTTAGCAACTCGGTTGTATCACACATATTCACAGACTAACATTACTAACTCGGTACATATTAACCGACTCAACTAGATCAAAGTAATAAAAAATTTAATACCATAGTGCATCTTAATTCATGTTAATTTAGCATTTGTACAATGAATATAGGAACTAATGTAAGATATAGCTTTGTAAAATGTAGTTCCATACCTGCTTGTATTGCTCACATGGAGACGGTGGAACCACCTAATCCATTGGATGAGGTGTCACTAACTGTTGTGCTTGGTCCTACATTATCATTTGATGCTTTCCTCCACATTTGATTTTTGATCCTCATAATTTCTTCAATTGTATTTCTATTTCCATAAGTATTTATTATGTCTGCACAATCTCTGCTTAAATGATCGACCTTATGGCAATGTGAGAAAACCATACTAGAGTTTGACCAATTCCTCTAGACTTAGTTATCCATTGCCTCATACAGTTTGTTGTTATATGTCCATATTTACTACATGTTGTGCAACTACCCCAAGTGTTGTAATCCCAAGCATAAGCATTACCTTGTCTTCTCGGTTGCTTTACCTTTTATTGTCCTTTAGGCTTCCAGATTTGCTTTGTATTATTCATGCATGCTTGTGATGTATGACCATGCATGTTTCAATTTTGAAAATATTTATCCATGTATGATTTCTTCAGTGGTTTGTTCAACTTTGATCTGCACTCCTGTGCTTGATGTCCATGCTTATTACAGTTATAACAATTTCCATTAAACTTAGGAGAGTTTCTAGACATACCTTTTGCTTTGCTTCTGGAAACATTTTATGTGTGGCATGGTTTTCCATAGTGATGGCAAGAGGGCTTCTTAGGCTTCAGATTTGAGTATACATTCCTCTATTCAGCTTGATTTAACGATTCTCCTTGCTCGGTATACCCTAATCTAGTATTGTTGTTCAGTCTTCTTTGATAGTTGAGAAATTCATCCATTCTCTTAATACTGTCTTCAGTTCTCTTAATCACTTCATTATGTTGTTGTAGAATCTTCAACTCATTTCTTAGTTTTTCATTCTCTTCTTTCAATACACCAATGTCTTCTAGTTTTCTAGCAAGCTCAATATTCACCCAGTTTGCCTCATGAATCATAGCAATGACTTGATTGGTGATCTCAAAGTAATGTTTAGTAAGTCTCAATATCTCATATTCTTTTTCTTGTAACTTTTCAATTATTTTCCTTCTTTCATCAACAACCGTGTTTCCATCTTGTTCAACTTTCTTTGCATTGTTCAAGAATTCAACCATTCTAACCATTTGTGTATCTTGACCGATCTATAGTGCTTTCACTTGTTCAGTAAGTTGTTGATTTCTCTCAGATAGCTTTGATATGATTCCTTCAGATGCATCATATATGCTGCTAGATTCAGATCTAGATGTGTCAAATGGGTCATGAATCTCTTCCTCTTGATAATTAGTCTCACGATAGAGAAGTGCCATGTCCTTTCTCTTTATCAACATCTCCCTGAGTTTCTCCTTGGCTTCTTTGTATTGTTCAACATAGATCTATAACTGTAACTTCTGATTTTCAATAGTTTTATTAAGTGTATACCTTTCCATTGTAAGATCTTTTCTCTTCAGTGATTAAACTTTCCAAACAAGAGAACTAGCTCTGATACCAATTGTTGGGATAATAGAAAGGCGTGTACTGAGAGGGGAGGGGTGAATCATTACCCTTAAAAAAGTTTCAAAAACAACTTTGTAACCAAATGTTTTGTTAGAACCAACTGAGTAGATAACATTCACCAAACATGTAATGTCACTGTTGAAGAGTAAATGTGTGTAATGTAAACAATAAACATACATAAAATTTAAGAACACATGAAACTAGTATTTTGCTATTGCAGAAAACCCTTGTTAGAAGGTAAAAATTGTGGTGGGGATGAGACCCATAAAACTTCACTACTGCAGTAAATAAAGTAGCATGTTAAAGCTTACAAAGATTGGTCACTTCCGGTGACCTTACCATATTAGGAGTAATAATGAGATCAATTAGATCTACCTCATGCGAGGATTTAGCAACACAAAGTATGTGTGCACTCGGTTAAGAGATTTATACAAAGACGGTTAAGTCTACTCTGTTAGGAGATTTTTGGATTGTTACAATTGCTAGAGACTAGCAAAATTGTGTGATATGAACATATTACAATCTCTATATATTGTGAATACAGATCCTTTAAGTGCATATAAATCTATCACCTTATTGTGAATGATAATACCTTTTGTCCTGCTTGGTAGCCTTGCCTCTACTTTGAAAAGTGAATTCTTGCACTGTAGTCCTTGTCCTAAAACCCTTGTCTAATCTCTGATGTCCGTAGTATGGCGGCTACTTGATCATTACTTGATCTACATACAATAAAAATGACATCATAACATTACATATATCAAACTTCTTGACCTAATTAGGGTTTTGCAATATCTTACATAACCTAAGCTCAATGGTGTACAAAATTTACATTGATAATCTAAACATAGGAGATATAAACAATTAATGTTGTGAATCTATAATTAATGTTCTCCTTGATCATTATGATCCATTATCTTGGTTGGAAAAAATTTGTCACCTAGATTGATGTGCCATTACAAACTTTTATGTGACCGCTAGTCTGCTCGGTAAGTATTGTCTCTCGGTGCTCGGTGTTCTCTATGTATCTTGGTGTAAACTGTGTGCTTGGTGTAAACTGATGCTCGGGTAAATTTTGTCTACTTGGTGATCATTGTACTTGGCTAACTTTGTACATGATCAGTGCGCTCGGTTAACTCTGCACATCGGTGATCATACTGACTGATTCTGTATGTGACTCTGTTACCGACTGTGTAATTGAATGCTTGAATACTAATGACAATATTCAAAGCTCATTTGGAGTAACAAAGAGACAAACTCCTCACCATTACGACATAAAACATAGATAGAGGGGCCATGGAATCCTTTCTTGCAAAGATTATCCCAGGTAAGATAGCTATTGTGAAGCACCAAGCAAAGAAAGAATTGACACTTAGGCCAAGAGAAAGAATTCCAAACTTGCTTCCACCAATGCACCTCTACATCGCCAAACAACTGTCTAGTAAGCTCGAGGTACCCTATAGAAACAAAATACTTACCAGAAGAAGCACCTCCCCAAGCTAGAACATCAGGTTCCTGCAAAGAGCTACACTCCCTTGAAACCAAAATCTGTGAAAGCTCCATCTGATCCCTTGCTAAACCCCCTAGAGGCCAATCAAAATAATTCTTCCGTCTATAACCAACAGGAAGGCCCAAATTAAATACCTCCTTATAATGAGCCACCTTATCCCAGCCAATAGAAAGGAAAGAGTCGCAGAGAACTTGCAAGTGCAGATGGGAGGCCAAAAGAGTTTGCAGTGGGCCAGTATCCCTCGCGGGATTTGTAACATGCTTTAACAACCTCATGTGTCTTCTATAAGTCTAGTGGTTGTATCTGGCATTGACAGGTTGATCTTTTGGTGCAACAAAAAAAACTACTTGTAAAAAGTGGTATCAAATCTTGGTCACAGGTTCGAATCACGTAGACCACGACAAGTGATATGAGGAGGGGGATTGTTGGTAGTGGGCCAGCGTCCCTCATGAGATTTGTGACATGGTTTAATAGCCTCATGTGTCTTCTATAAGTCTAGTGGTTGTATCAGGCATTGACAGGTTAATCTTTTGGTGCAATGACAACCACTACTTGCAACAAAGAGGAGGGTTTGCATTCCAAGAGTCACTCTAGAATAGAGCCTCAGAGCCTCTTTTACAAATCCAAACAAGTTGTCCCTTCACTAAGTGAGCACATGTCTTAAGGGTATTCCACACCATAGAATCTCTTCCCTCCAAAGGAAACCTAGAAACATTCGATGGATCAACTCTTGGTAAATACTTATGGGACACGATACGGGCCCAAAACTGAGACTGGATGGAACACCAGCACCAATAGATCCTGGCATCAATAGATTGGCCACTCAAGATAGTCGATCGAGGGCCCAAGCCTCCCTCCTTCTTGGGTCTACAAACAGTATCCCAATTGATTAGGCTCCATTTTGAATTTTGCAAGTTACCACTCCAAAGAAAGTTTTGTGATAGAGCATCAAAATCCTTAAGAAAATACACAAGGGTTGTATGATCCATGCTTTTATAGATATGAAGAGCTTGAATCACAGATTGCAGGAGAGTAACTCGACCAACCATAGATAACCATCTATGAGTCCAATGATTATCCTTATGATGCATCTTATCAAGCAGATTCTACCAAAAGAGTCTGGGTTGTCTTCCCACAACAATAGGAATGCCCAGGTAAGTCCGAGGGAGAGATTAAATCTGACATCTTAGGATATTAGCAATCCTTCGCTGAATAGGCCCAAGAGTATTGAAGAAATAAATAGAGGATTTATGGTCATTTACTTTCTGACTTGAGGCAGCCAAATAAGTATCCAAAGTGAGCCTAAAAGCTTCAGCTTCCTGAAGCCGAGCTCTACCAACAAGAGCAGTATCATCAACAAACTGGAGAGGAGAGAGACTAGGTAAACCATTTCCCCATCGCCAGCTGTGTATCAAATTTTGAGGAACTTGAGATTTAATAAATCTTCCAAGGCCCTCCGCCATAATAATAAACAAATAAGGAGAGAGAGGATCTCCCTAGAAAAGACCCCTAGAAGCATTGAATAACTTAGAGGAATCTCCATTGAGAACAATAGAGAAGGATGAAGAAGTAACATAGCTTAGAGTCCAACTCACCCACTCCAAATTGAAGCCAAATGCAAGAAGAGTTTTCCGCAAAAATCCTAATTTAAATCTATCATAAGCCTTAGCCATATCCATCTTGATGAACATAGAATGCTCTTTAGAAGTAGACATAGAGTGGATAACCTCAAAGGAAATAACCACTCCATCTAGAACTTTTTTCGTAGCTACAAAACCCCCTTTCTCATCTGAGATGACCATGGGAAGCCAAACTTTAAGCCTTTCTACAATTAACTTAGTAATAACTTTATAAACCACATTACAAAGAGCAATAGGCTGAAAGAAATCCAACTGATTGGCCCCTTCCTTTTTCGGAATAAGAACAAGGAATGTAGCATTCAAAGCTCTGATCATCTTTTTTGTTAGAGTAAGATTCTTGAACCAAAGCTAGAAGGTCCTGATTAATAATATCCCAAAATTCATGGGAAAATACAACTAGGAAGCCATCAAGCCCAGGAGCCTTGCCCTTATGCATGATAAAGACCACTTCCTCCAATTCATACATAGAGATCAACCTCATAAGAGAGTCATTCATCGCATTGGTCACAAGAGAGGGAAAAAAGACAAGATAGTATTCTCCTCATTATTAGGAGGAGCCGAATCATCTAAAAAAAGAGCAGAATAGAACTGAATAGCTTCCCTAGACACAATTTGCAAAGAAATCACCTATAAACCATTATAATTAACTAGAGAAGAAATATAACTCCTATTCTAGTGAGCTTGCACAAATTTATGAAATAAAGTAGTGTTCTTATCCCCTTCCTAAAGCCAGTCAATCCGAGCCTTCTGCTTCCAATAGATTTCCTCTCTACAATCTCACTCTTCTAAATCCCTAGAATCCCAGGATTCCTCTCTGCCAAGAGATTTTGAAAAACCCAGACCTTGAATCCACCTAGTAATGAAAACCAAACATTCTTGAGCCCTCTTCTTCATGGTGTGAATATTACCAAAGCAATTCCTATTCCAATTCTTTAGCTTCCTTTTGACATAATGAAGTTTTTTAGAAAGGAGAACATAACAGTTTCATAGGTTGGACCACCATCTCTCCACTAATGAACCATTAAATCATGAAGAGAAGAGTCTCAAAGCCACATCACATGAAACTCAAAAGGAGGATTCTTGGGAATAGAAACACAACTAGCAGATAGCTAGATAGGCCAGTGATCACAACCCCCCAATCACGAATTTTAGATGAGAGAGAGAGATTACCATTATTCCAAAAGAAAGAAACCAAAAATCTATCCAATAATTCTTAGATGGAATCATCCCCAACCCTTCTATTATTCTATATAAAGAGTCCATTAATTGGCTTGACATCAAAAAGATGTAAAGATCCATATTTTCACAAAGAAGGCCCCAAACAAGAAATACCACCTATTTTCTCCACCAAACTTAAAACTGAATTGAAGTCCCCAGCTAAAATCCAAGGCAAGAAAGGATGACAAATTCTAACATACCTTATATGCATCCAGAACCTTATCTTTCAAGGGAGATGAATGGGATCATACACATTAGTGACCAGAATCATCTCACTTGTTTCCATTCTAGAGGCAACCTTAGAAATAGCTAAATGACAAGACATCTACCATGGAGGGGTGATTTTCCTAGGGTCCCAACAGATAGCTAGGCCACCAGAGCTCCCCTGAGATCCAATACATTGACATTGATCAATATACCAAATATTAGAGGCACATGAGAACATGGAATCCACTGAAAGATTAGTCTCTTGAATATAAAGGATGTTTGGAGAGTGATTAGCCACCAACTCATGAATAACATTTTGTCTGGGGATGCTATTCAACCCCCTAACATTCCATGAGAGAATGATCATTGAGTAGTGGGGAAAGTGCGCATCCATGGGCTTGACAACGCCTGAATCTACCAGGAAATCCACTATAAGCTGAATTTTCTCTTGATCCCTTTTGTGATCACTTCTTGAAGGAGTAAAAAAAATACTTTCTTAAATGGTCTTAGAGTCAAGCCCAAAGCATGAGGAGATCCCTTGCCCTTACTAGATGCAAACACGTCTTTAACTGAATCTGCCAAGAGAATATCATTATCTTGTGGTATAGGGGAAACCACAAGGGCACCAGAATCAGGGCCAATAGGGGTCTCAATCGTCTGCTAAACACCTTTATCCTAGTTCACAATATAAGAGTCCTGGATAAGAATCCCCCCATCTGCAGTTGTTGCACCAGATATAACATGAGGTGGAATACGTTCCTATAAGGCCATATTATCGAGCACCTCAAATCTATTAAAACTTGCATCTGATTGCCAATCTAAAAAGGGTATCTTATGTCCTCTCCCCTTAGCTCGGTTTATAGCAGGAATAAATCCATCTTTATTAGTACATTCCGCAGTTGCCTGGGCTTTCCCCTTATTTGCAGTATCCATCTAAGCTTTCTCTTTTCCTACATAGTCAGTCTAAGCTTTCCCTTTGCCTACATTATCATTTTGAGCTTTCCCCTTACCTGCTTTATCCATCTTTAGGTATGAGGAAGAAGAAGATCCACCACAACCCCCACCATGCCTCTTAGGAGCCTGAGGGAACATATGCTGCAAGTGCCCATACTCATGGCATATTCGACGGTGAAAAGGTAAGGATCATAGTCTAATTGTCGTACCCATGAAGATGAGACAAGGAAAATTTCTAAAGATTCTGGCAATGGGTTCTTCAAATCAATTTCAACACAAATGCGGGCAAAATAAATAACCTTTTTGTCGAGGGATTGATGAGTGATCACAGTCAGCTTCCCAAGCAAAGCAATGATCTGGCGTAGGATGTCTTCTCTCTAAAACTCTAGAGGAAGTCTCGATAGGTGAACCGACACTGGAACCATCAAAGGGAGATCCTCTACATAATTGAACCCCGTACGCCAAGTGATGCAGCGTAAGGGTGGGTTGGTAATGATTAAACAAGGTTGCTCTTAGGAAGGATTTCCCTTTGGTTACAAACACCCAAATGTCAAAATATGAACCAACAACTCTCCCAATGCTAAGGATGGATGGTTTAGGTGTTCTTAGGCTATTCTCAACAAGGATTGATCGGTTATATGGTCTGCAACCCTACCCAACACTCTCACCTTACAAAACACTCCTATTAGGCCTAGACTCTTTATAGCCCAACAACGACCTAAATGGAAACTTAACTCCCAATTTCTCCAAAAAACTTTATGAACCAAATACCTTTCTAGATACCCATTATCCCCTTATAAAACATATCAAAAGATTTGATGTTGTTACTTTGGACCAACTGTCTGAAAACTTGATTGTACCCTATTTCTAGAGAGGGCTAAAAGCATGCATTTTAAAAGAAAGTACAAAAGGATCTTACTCTTAGACCCCAAGAATCGTAACAGTCTTCAAAAATGACCTCAATGCAAGGATTCTTTAACCAATTTGATCCTCAGACAATCACAAGCATAAAAGCCCCAATTTGGTCTCTCACAAACCCTCAAACCTAGGGCTTCTTAAATGTATGAATTCTAGTCACTTCTTGACTCAACCAAGGGTGGATTCACCATTCGTTCAACATCCTAAGACAACCCAAACACTCAAACATGCCCCTTTTTTTAACTAGATTAATTGTTGCTACTCACAACCAAGCAATTTCATTAACCTTCATTCATTTTTCTCGATGATCACCTGTCTCATTCACTCCAACTACATAAGATTATGTTAGAAATGTATCGTACATATTATAATGGTACCATTCCATGAGAATCATTGTTTTTCATTCATGGAATGATCCATTTCATTGAAAAGACCAAACTGTCAAGGAAGAACCAGTGACTTCCCAAAGAACAGTCAACACAAATAGTGTAATAAAAAACAAATGAACTTTCAGAGCATTCAAGATTGTCTTAAATGATGATAATAATATTCCTAATGCATTATAAACACCAGTATAACTTATATGAATTCAAATCATGCAATCAACATAAGGAAATGATCAAAATTTTGAGATTTTATTTAAATTTTCTGAGACAATTCGTACATCCACTCACTCCCCCTGCCATACAAAGGCCATAAGAGGATTTATAGACATCCTACAGACTCCCTCAAATGATTTGGATTGGTTACATGGCTTGATAAAGTCATTAAACTTCTTAAAACCATTTTCCCACCTAATTGTAACTAGTCGTTAGGATTTGAATATTCAAATTCCCAACTTCACTTTTTTTTGTAGTTTAACACCTAAACTCTATTCAAATTGATGGATTTCAACACCATAGGACCAAATATCCCACCTAAGACTCTAATTGACCATTTTAACATCATGGAGCACTAATGGCTCTTATTACATCATCATTTCTCCTAAGGTTCTTATCAAGACCTTTAGGAGTTTTATCACTTACAACAAATTGAGCATTACAAATACTCATGATTGGCTTTAAGATATCCCAATTGACTTGGAGAGATGTTGTCTTAGTGTCATCCTTCCTTCTCTAAAATTTAGGCGTCATCATGCCACTAGGTGCCCCTGCACCACCAAGGTTTGACAAACAACCCCACACAATTGTAAAAATATAGGCCACCCTCAAAGACGCCATCACGATCGGACATGCAAGAGAACACCACCAAGAAATAGCTATTCCCCACCAACATAATGTGCATATCACCTTCCACTTGTCACAAATGAAGGATCAAGGCTACAAGAGCCAAAAATTAAATTTGGATCCCAAGAAACTTGCAGATCAAAGCATGCTTAGTCTAATACTTGAAATCTTCCATAACTGCCTTTGAAGGAATAACAAGAACATGGCGATCTTTACTCTGCGGAAGACAACCATTAACTTTTTTTTAACTTCAAGCTCTCTCCTACATAGAATGAATCCCTTGACTGCGGATGCATCCCAGGAGAAGAGTTGTCAATATCCATAACCCCAACAACCGCCAAACTATTGGCAGCTCCACATGCAACCATCAAAGCTCCAAAGAGATGATCCGAAGAAAACCTCGGCGCAGAAAACACATGGGAGAATAAAATTAGTGCAGGGAACCCACACCTCACACCCTACAGGAAGAAAAATAAAATGGAGGCTAGGGCAATCCCTAGCCACTGCAGAGCAAACCCGCTCCGCTGTAACACATAGAGGTTGTAGAATAGACTTGCTTCGTCAAGAAAAATCTGTTTTCCAGCAAGAATCAATTTTAAATTAATAGAAAAACCCTGCTCTCGACACACAGAGTCTAAAAAACCACTATCCCTCCAACCACCTCTTCCCAATCTCACAAAATGACCTCTATGCAATTGAAAACCAGGCTAGGGAAGGAGTGCCCTAGCCGCAGACGAACATTTTGACTCCCATTTCTCTCACGGTGCCCGTTTCAACTTTCGCTTGAGAGATATTGTTAACCTTCGATCCCAAATTTTTCATAGTCACTCTTGTAATTAGTTGACTTGTCATTAATATAAAGATTTTTTTTCTCCATCTTGGGTGATAGAAATCTCACCTTCCTCCATATCTTGTAGAGAACAGGTCTCTACTTATTTTTCCCATGCCACAATTGGGGAAATATATTCTCCCTCTAAGTTTTTTGAACTTTGATTAGGGGGGAAGAGAGTTAAATTAAATCCTTGATTTTCTTTGGTAGTGTGGACATTGTTTAAACCTTTCTCCTCCTTTTTAATACCTCCTCAGTCTAATCATTATCACTTGTAATTTTTGGAGGGCTTAGCTTGTTAAGAATTGATTTGTTCTCCTTACATTGTGTCTCAAAAGCTTGATTTGCGCTAGAAATAGGAACCTTGTCGTCTGTCTTATTTAGATTTTAAGACCGTTCGTTCCTCCACCTTTTCATTCTTTCTAGGGTTTGAGTCATTGGGCATTCACTTAGAATCCTTGGTTTGTAAAAATTGGGTCTGATTTGTCCCAACAGTTGACTGAACTAGAAAATCATCAGACCACTAAATAGTTGGATCTATAAAAGGCTAATTGATCTGATCTTCCACACCCTCTTTGTGCGTCTGAAGACTATTGATTTGTTTCAAACCCAAAAGGACATCTTTGGGTTCGTGAACAGTATTTTGGGAAGACAAATGAACTTATTTTCTAATAATCACCGAGTTCATACCCTATTTGTTTGTATGTGGGGACTAATCAGGAAAATATTCTACACTCTTCATGTATCCTTATCAAGGTTAGGTTTAGGGTTTATTTTGTTAACTGACCTTGTAAGCCATCTCAAAAGGCTTGATAAATAAGTGGTTGTGTGATGTGAAATCATCAGTTGCAATTTTATCTTAGCTCAATAATAAAATAAGTGGATGACTATTTCTTTGGTGGATGTAGCCCATATTGGGTGAACCGTGCTAAATCTTTGTGCTATTGTATTTCTATCTTCTCTTTTTTTACACTATCTTAATATTGTTTATTGCTCATATTGTTGAAACCCTAACAACTGGTATCAAAGCAATGTATATTTCAATAATTTGGCAATAAATCTAGGATTCGAGTGGGAGCAATAGCAAAGGAAGGCATGCTTAAGGTTGATAAGTTCAATGGCCAAAATTATCAGTTATGGAAGATGCAAATAAAAGATTATCTATATTAGAAGGATCTCTACTTACCATTGGGTGGAAAAGCAAAGAAGTCGACAACTATGATAGACGAACAATGGGAAGTTATTGATAAGAAGTCACTAGGAACAATACGATTGTGTCTGGCATCATTGGTAGCTTTCAATATAGAAAAAGAAACAATGGAGGGTCTAATGAAGGCATTAAGCAAACTGTATGAGAAACCCTCAAACTCAAATAAGGTATTTCTTATGAAACGTTTATGTAATATGAAGAGAGTAGAAGGTGAGTTTGTTAGTGATTATTTGAATGAGTTTAACACTGTTATTAGTCAGCTAAGTTCTATAAAAATAAATTTTAATGACGAGGTTAGGACTTTCTTGATTTTATGCCCATTGCCTGGAAGCTAGAATGACTTGGTCATGACTGTTAGTAACTTTGTCTCTAGTTCAAACACTTTAAAGTTTGATAATGTTGATGGTGTTATCCTTAGTGAGGAAATGTGATAGAAAAGAATAGGTGAGACATTAGGTAATGCTTTTATTGTTGAGAACAATGGATGACATAGGGAAATAAGAAAGAGCAGATAAAAATCTAGGGTAAATCTAGAGTGTTGGCATTGTGGAAAGGACATCTAAAGAAATATTGTTGGTCTCGAAAGGGAAAACAAGGGGATGGTCAACAAGTAAATAACAAGGAAACAAATGTAGCAGGTGATGTGTTACAAGATGCTTTGATTATTTATTTGGATAATATTACAGATTCTTCGATGTTAGACTCGGAGGCTCCTTTTCATACCACACATCATAGAAAATATTTTCTAGACTATGTTTATTGTGATTTTGGATAGGTTTATTTAGGTGATGATGAACCGTGCAAATTTGTTGGAAAGGAAAGCATACAGATAAAATTAGCAAATGGAAATCAATGACTACTGAAAGAGGTGAGACATGTTCTAGATTTGAGAAGAAATTTAATATTAGTAGGACTAGGAAGTGAAGGTTGCATAGTGACATTCATAGACAATTCATGGAAGGTTACTAAAGGCTCATTGATGATAAAAAAAAGGGGAAAAGGTAGGTACATTGTATTTATGTACTAGTAATACTGATTGTTCTATTTCCCTAGCTTCCACAAGAACAAATACAACTCCATGGCACAATCGGATTGGACAGATAAGTGAGAAGGGGATGAAGCTTCTCCATTCTAAGAATTTATTGCCAGGTTTGAAACAAGTTGATTTGGAATTTTGTGACAACTGTGTTTATGGAAAATAAAAGAGAGTCAGATTCCTCAGAGTTGGGAAAGAAAAGAAGAATGAAAAGTTAGATCTTGTGCATTTAGATGTATGAGGACCAACTTAGGTATCATCTCTTGGCGGATCTTCTTATTGTGTTACTTTTATTGATGATGCAATTGGGAAAAAAATGGGTTTATTTCATTCCCAAAAAATCTATGTATTTGAAATCTTTAAGAAATGGAAAGCTTTGGTTAAGAATGAGACATGGAAAAAATTGAAGTGTCTCATATCAGATAATGGAGGTGAATACAATAGTAGAGAGTTTGATAGTTATTTTTCATACCATGGGATTCGTAGACAAAAGATAGTGCGTAGAACAATGGAAGTAAATGACGTGTCTAAAAGGATGAATAGAACAATCATGGAGCATGAGATTGCATGTAGGATTGACATTACAATTTTGGGCAGATGGTGTAGATATTCTTATTTAATTAATAAAAAAGGGCCTTAAAGTTCCTTAGATGGTGCTATTCTCAAGGTGGCATGGATAGGCAAAAAGTAAACTACTCATTTCTAAAAAATTTTGGTTGTGAAGCATTTGTCCATATTGATATAGAAAATTGATCAAAGCTTGAGGAAAAATCCAACAAGTGTACTTTCATTGGATATGGAGTTAATGATTTTGGTTATTGTTTATTAGATTTTGAGAATCACAAAATTATTAGGAGTCGAGATGTCATATTCAATAAAAAAGTCATGTACAAGGATCATATACATGGAAAGAAGCAAGAAAAGGAACACAGATCACATGGTGCTTGATGAAATCCCAGTAAATGTAATACCAATAATGCTAAAAAAATATTGAACCAGAACCACAATAGGTTCCTCAAACTCCAGTAAGAAGATCTTCTAGGGTAAGTAGACCTCCTAAACAATATTCTTCTTCACAATATTATGTCTTATTAATTTATTCAGGTGAATCAGAAATTTATGCAAAAGCAATGTAGGTTGAAACCAGAAAGAAATGGGAACAAGGAATGAAAGAGTAGATGGATTCCTTGATACAAAATCAAACTTGGGAGTTAGTTGAATTGCATGAAGGTAAAAGAGCATTGCCTAACAAATAGCTTTATAGGTTAAACGAAGAATATAGAGGCAAGAAAAGATATAAGGATAGACTTGTGGTAAAGGGTTTTGTGCAGAAAAAAGGTATTGATTTTGATGAATTATTTTATTCTATTGTTAAAATGACTTCAATTCGAACCATTCTAAGCCTTGTGGCTATAGAAGACTTGCATCTGGAACAATTAGATGTCAAGACAACTTCTCTCCGTGGATATTTGGAGGAAGAGATTTATATGCAACAACCATAGGGATATGAGGTCAAAGGTAAGGATGACATAGTGTGTAGGTTGAAGAAGAGCGTGTATGGGCTGAAACAAACACCCCAACAATGGTATTTGAAATTTGATAGGTTTATGGCTAAACAAGGTTACAACAAATGTCATTTTGATCATTGTGTTTATTTTAATAGATTGGATAATGGTAGCTATATTATTATCATGTTATTATATGTTGATGATATACTTCTTTTCAGGTCTAATGTGCAACATATAAATGAACTTAAAAAAATTAGCTCAATCATTTTCTATGAAGGATTTGGGTGCAACAAAATAAAGCCTAGGTATGAGGATGACTAGAGAGGAAAACTCAGAAATTATCATTGTCTTAAAGTGATTACATAGAGGTGTTGAAAAGATTTTAAACGCAAGATACAAAACTAATTAGTACACATTTATCTAGTTATTTTAAATTGTCCAACAAGATGAGCCCCAAGACATAAGAGGAGATGGAGTACATGTCTAAGGTTCCATACTCTTCAACAGTTAGTAGCTTGATGTATGCCATGGTGTATACACAACCAAATATTTCACATGCAGTGGGAGTTGTAAATAGGTATATGAACAATCTTGGAACAAAGCATTAGAATGTAGTAGAGTCGATTCTCAGGCATTTGAGAGGTGCAAAAACTTAGTCCTTATGTTTTGGAGGCTCTCATTCCACTTTACAAGGTTGTTTTGATTCAAATTTAGCAAGAGATATTGATAGTAGGAGAAGCACTACAAAGTATGATTTTACTATAGGCGGCACAACAGTCAGTTGGCTTTCTAGATTGCAAATGTTGTAGCACTTTCAACAACATAAGCATAATAGGTTGCTTCTACAAAGGCTAGTAAGGAGATGATTTGGTTACAAAGGTTTTTGGAGGAATTGGGCAAGACACGAGAGAATATAAGTAGGTTGTACAATGACTGCTAGAGTACGATTCATCTCAAGCAAAGAACTCAACCCTTCACTCTAAGACCAAACAAATACAAATTCAGTACCATTCATATGCTCAGTTTTAGAGGACTGATAGTTGAAGCTTGAGAAGATACACACTAGCAATAATCCTACAGATATGTTGACCAAGGTAGTAACTCGAGAGAAACTAACTTCCTGCTTAGTTTCTATTGGTCTTCAAGCTTGATCATAGTGGAGATGAGAACCAGTCAAGTCTAGGTGTGCAAATCCAGTGAAATCTACATAGGTAGTAGTGTTTCTATAGGATCAGTCTCCAAGTGGAAGATTATTTTAGTGTGGAGCCTAATTAGTCTCCGAGTGGGAGATTGTTGGTATGTGGTGAATAATCAGGCAAGTACTATACACTCGTCGTGTATCCTCACTAGGATTTGGGGGCAGTAGACTCTAAAGATTTTTTTTAGGGTTAAGATTTATTTCGTTAACAGACCTTGTAAATCACCTCAGAAGGCTTGATAAATAAGTGGCTGTGTGATGTGAAATCATCAGAATGCAATTTTTTCTTTGCTGGATAATAAAATAAGTGGACGATTATTTCTCTAGTGGATGTAGCTCATATTAGGTGAACCACGCAAAATCTCCAGTGCTATTGTATTTTTGTCTTCTCTTATTTCTATATTATCTTAATATTGTTTATCTTAACATTCAAGTGACCAAACTTATTACAGTTCATACAATATAATGAGGCATTTTCATATTCCAATATTTGGTCCCATAGACCTCAATGTGATCATAGTGGGAAGAACAACGTTTACAACCACATTGACACAAATCCTAACAATGATCACTCTTGACCTTTGCATGGTGACTTTATCAATAGCTAGAAGGGTACCAAAGGAGTCTACAATACTTTTAAAGACATTATGATCCCAAAACTCCAAAGGAAGACCTAGGAAACGAATCTATGTAGGAGTGATAGCCCCAGATTAATAGAGGGGTCAAACCCAAGTTTCCACCTACAGAAGAAGAAGTTTTTCAAACTTTATCAAAAGCTCAAGGGCCCACTCAAGACTTTGATCAAATCTTCATTGTTAATAAAACTAAATAAAAATAGACTATTAGCCATGGCAGTAATAGTCTTACTTCATTTTAGTTTTCAAATCTCATTTGCCCACCTTCAAACCTGATCAACATTAGGCCCAAAGACAAAAAAAACTTACCTATCCAAGAGAGCTTCATATCTTGAATAATGTTGTTCTTTCTTTCATCCGGCACAATCACTTCCAATCCTTACTTCGAGTACACAGCAAGACTTTTTTCAAAATAGATCAAAAGGTCCTTGGTGCTACTCCCCACCAATTTGTCCACATTACTGCCATGGCTTAAAAAAAAATCCAATCCTAAAAGTTAGTGACCCAGAACCAACACGGTCAACCAGATTAGGCCCCACACCCGACGCAGAGGCAGCCCGTGCAGAGGCAGAGGTTGCAAATTTTTTTGTACTCTGCAAATTTTTTTGTACCTCAAAAAACTCTTGGAAGGGATACCATGCAAACCATATCTCATCTTTCTACCAACACCACCAAGTGCTCAGCTGTTCCAAGTATGATCTCCTTTACCTCCCCAAATAAGAGCAGTTTACAACACCCAAACACCATAGATGTAAGCTCTTGTAAACAAGAAGATCAAACTCAAAAACATTCCAAAACTAGGAACCATCTCAACCATCTCCTAAACTCAAATGCATAAGGAGATAAATATGCCCAGTAGACCAAAAGTGGGAAGTGAGAATGCTCCTCTAGGATACACCAAGTCACAATGGCTCTTCTCCAAGAACAATCTCCTCTAGGTCCATAATAAACTCGTGTCCATCCATAGGTGTAGGCTCCTCGGTCTTCATGCTGAAACCTCCAAAGAGAAACCGTCTCAACAAATGTTCTCTAAACCCAAGAGAACTCTAGCCTCACCCAAGCCTCTTAGTTTTCAAGAGCACCTCCATGATCAATCCGCCAATGTACTCGATACCAAGAGCACTAACAAGACCAATGTCAAAACTCCCACTGCACGTCTGCATTATTTGGGAACACAACATAACAACTTGATCTCCTCAAATCAAAACCTCATGCTCCAAAGAGCAAAACCTGCCAAGAGAACCTGTATCATGCCAATGCTCTAATCTAGAATCAAGAGCCCATCATTGCACAATAACAAACATCTCCAATCACATGGGGGGAACCATCTCATGACAACAAATTCTTACTACCAAATCAAAAACTCCCACTGTAATGTGACACCAAACTATTCATGGTATCGAAAACAATATCTGAAAAATGATACCAGGCATCACACTAAACAAAACTTATCCCTGAAGCTGCAATTTCTCCATAATCTAGAGAAGAAGGAACAAAAAACCAGCATCTGCACACCTTTGCCCCTTTTCATCTATACATGAGGTGGAGGGATGCACTCCTATCCAACAACTCCCCATGTGCACGGACATTACAAGGTACCACTAATGACTGTGGCCCTTCGCTGTCCCCTACGTGATCATCTTAGTTTTACACCCATGTTCTTTTCCTTCCTTGCAATAGGGACTCGCCTTTCCCCTCTCTGTCTACAAGCCAGTATGATATAAAATCAGAATAACACACCTCAGGTAGGCCCATTTTTTTGTCTCAGCTGGCGTCTACATGGAGCCAAATACTTATAAACAAATACCCAATTTGGTCCCCACACAAAAGAAGAAATTGTTCACCCAGCCTAGAATTTTTTTGGTTCCATCTCTTCCCCATAACCGTGCCTCACACGGATGACAGAAAGCTTGGCCAAAATCAAGGCCCCCCTAACTGTTTGCTGCTCTGTTTTGTTTCTTCATTCCCATCCATTGTGCTCTCTTCCACCATTTTGTGGTTTTCTCAAACACTTGCCATGTAACAAGCACAAAGTGCTAGAGACTGCCGTTGAACCACTGCGCACATACCCAAATCAGAGGACAAAAAGCTCTTTAGATTTCTGGTGCAAAAGTTTCCTCACTTTCAGTACCAACACTTTCAATATCCACAAAGACCAGTCTACCACAGTGCTTCACAACTCATACCTACACACATGAATTGTAATTAGAAATCGCATATCCAACGAAGACACCGACACTTGGCAGGCATCCCCTTTCAACCCTCACATATCCAACAATTAAAGTTGAAGCACTTGGAGTGTGATGGGGTTTAAATATATTTGATACAACACCCTGAAATGACAACACACGCCCCGATTTGTTGTTACTCCTTGCAAATTCCTCTTTTTTTTTTATTTTTTGGGCCTTTCCCCACATAACACTATGGACGTCACACCTTGTAACCAATGACATCTCTTCATCCAATTTGATCTTATAGACTCTCATTAAATCTTCCTTTCATACATTCAGTGCTACAAGGAAACAAATAAGCACATGCCCACAAAAGTTTCAAGAGACACGATGTAGGTTGCAGAGACAAGTAGTGGGTATGGTCCGAACTCCCACCTTAACCGAGCATGTTGAGGATGATCATCACAGGAGCACTTGAGCTTAATGAACCCCCCTTGATCACATTTCCTCACACCCACGATCCCCTCCAAATTATCAAATTTCCTTTTGACAACACAAGGCATACTCGGTTTCTTAGTAGGAATCTTCTTAGTTGGGTAGGTAACAAAAGCTGACTTGGCCTCATAGAAAAACCTTATAAGGGCGATATCATAAACTCTCTGCAAATAAGAGAGGTTCGTTCATCTTCCTATAATCCTATTGCCAGGAGCCTTGGCAATCTTTTTACCGGCCTTGACAAGAACCTTTTCCTTGGGCTTCTCCGCCACGGCTGTGGAGGTCTTTTCCCACTGTTCTCCTCTCAACAGATTTAGTGTTTTTTATTTTTTTTATTTTTTATTTTTTTTAATGGGCTTCTCTTGGCTTGGCCCCATTGTTGTCTGCCTTGCTCTCCCCGGATCTTATAATCTCTGATACCAATTGTAAAATAAATAACAAATTGGATACCACAAAACAGAGACAACAGGAGACACAAGATTTAACATGGTTTGCCAATTTGGCTACATCCACCAGAGAGCATAGCAGGAATCTTATTATTATTGCAGCTTACATACATAAGGCTTTGCCCTCACATATATACAATAGTCTTCAACGGAAGATGAAGAGACAAAGACAAGAAGATGCAATGAAGAGTCACACTTCATATCCAACAATCTCTCACATGTATATCTTTGTTTTCATATTTGTATGAAAATAAGAGTTGCACTAGGCAGATCTATTCTGTATTTTTCAGCTACATTTTGTTTTCAATTCCATTTTCCATGGTCATTTGTGAACACTAAAATCTTACAAAATCATAGAATAAAAGTGTTTTCAGTATGCAAATACAGTGTACAAAATCCTATAAAATCATGAAATAAAAGTGATTTCCGTATGTAAATATAGTGCAGGAAGCAAATCTGATATCTATGATGAAAACTCCTTCACAACACTCATCAATATATTATCACATAAACATTCACATAAAGTGTTTTCAGAGTTCTTTCAATGTAGCTATGGGTTTCCTCATTTTATAAGATTTTGAGGTCCTGTTAAAACCCTTTTCCAGTTCATAAGTCTGATCAAAAGTATCTATCATAATTAAAAAACTTATTATTTAGTACAATAAAATACCAAACATAAAAACCAACAATTGTATCCCTACTCCCAGGTTTCCAGATTAACTGACATTATAATCACTCCTAGATATAGGATAGAGTGAAGGTCAATTACAGAAATTGTATGTGAGTGATGAATAAGGGCACTGCTATAATTAAATGTAGTCACTATGAGATGTGGGTCCCAATTAGAGACAAGGTCTCCATATTTTGTTATTTCGTTCAGTATTCATCGGCCATCTCCTAAGGCCTGGTCGATCATCGATGGAGTCATCTCTTCATTTTCAGGTGAGAAGAATGCAGCAGGCAGCATTATTTCTGTGCTTTTCTCCTGTGGTGTTTGTGCAATTGAGACGCTTCCAGAATCTTGAGCAGCCAAATGGTTGTTGTACTGCAAATCTGTGATGTAACCAGGGCGAGAAGCTACAGGTATTTCCTCTACATCACCAGTCAGCATTGCTACCACTCGAGACATTGACGGGCGCATTGCAGGCAAAGCTTGTGTACAGAGAAGAGCTACTGAAATTACTCGAAGGACTTCTTCTTCTATGTATGTTGTTCTCAGTTGAGGATCCATCAATTCCAGCAACCTCTTTTGCTCATTCAGTTGCCAAGCCTGTGATTCGACCAGTAAGTGGTGGGCATTAGTAATGGTTATGCTAGACGAAAATCAAAATTACTGCAAAACTGAAGAAACTTTACTACACTAGTACAAACCCATTCGAGAAGGTAGACACTCTCTTGTGGGAAGGTTGACTCTGTATTACTCCTACCGCTCAACACTTCTAAAGCAACAACCCCAAAGCTGAAAACGTCAGCTTTTTCTGTGAGGTGTCCTCGCATTGCATACTCTGGAGCCAGATATCCTCTTCAAACACAAACACTTCCGATCAGATCATACAAAAGTACGCAAGTCAACTTCCAACTTTTTTCAAAAGCTTCAAAATGTACAGTAGTTTTATTATTCAGCCTCACAAAACAAAACTGCTTCCATACATGTAAGAGGAAAAGAAAGATATTTATGAACAGATGAATAAGAAAATCTTGTTCATATAGGATCTTACAACATCAGAACACTAAAATGTTTTTCAACGAGTCTAAGGAAACTTCATCTCTGATACATTTCAGAAAATTAAAATCAAATACTTAAAAGTGATCTCACATTGTGCCAGCAACTCTGGTACTGATATGAGTTTTGGTATCATCAAATAGCTTAGCCATCCCAAAATCTGCTATCTTAGGGTTCAAAGAATCATCCAGCAGGATGTTACTGGCTTTGATGTCTCGATGCACTATTCGGACACTGGATTCCTCATGGAGATAAGCAAGCCCGCGTGCAGTTCCGATGCAGATGTTGCGCCGAGTAGGCCAGTCGAGGTGGATGTCAGATCTTTTATTGCCTGCGAGTTTTCATTGATATGATGTGAATGGATACAAAACAATGCTTACAAATCAAGATAAGTGGGGCAGGCACATATTGTTACCAAATAAAGCTTGTGCAAGACTGTTATTTTCCAGACATTCATAGACCAAAATACGATGATCTCCTTCTACACAGCATCCATGCAATTTAACAAGGCTCCTGTGTTGCACTGCAGATATTGCAGCTACTTCATTTATAAACTCGCGCTTTCCTTGCTTAGATTCAGATGAAAGTTGCTTCACTGCTATCAATTTACCATCTGGAAGAATTCCCTGAAATAATGCCATAGTCAAGCACAAGAAAATCAGATAAACTTTAAGGAGAAATTTAAGGATAGAGAATGATTTGTAATTCGCATGAACCACGATTAAAATTTAGTAGTAAGCATAAATTATGGAAATGTTATGTCTGCTCTCTAGAATTTATTTGTATACACGAATCTAAATCAAGTGAATGCAAATTCTGAACACATATAACATACCTTATGAACTGTACCAAATCCTCCCTGACCCAGCTTGTTTTCTTCATGAAAATCACTTGTTGCATTCTTCATGTCAGCATAGCTAAAAATGTTTGGTTTTGTGTGGATTCCTTTAAGTGCTGATAAAGAAACAAGGTGTGATGGGTATCAGTACCATTACCAAATTCCGCCCATTTAAATTCTACACAATTGGAAGAAAGAAATAACTGTAATTCAGGAAATTTCACCTCCTAAATCTCTTGCCATTACCTTCTTGTTCCTGATTGCGTGCTTCTAAGGACTTTCTGACTTTCCTCCGCCAGAAAATGAAAAGAACAAGACATGCCAAGACAGCAACTATTCCACCGAAAACAATTCCGATTACTGCTCCACTCTTGATTTTCTTTGAAGGGGAGTTAGAAAGTGGCTCATCTGAAACAGTAGGAGTGAAATCTACACAAATAATAGAAAATTCAGAATTGAAGATTTCTAGGGTTTCCAGCGCAATGCTGCAAATTATGTAAATAAATTCGCAGATAACTGCTAAAGAATGCATGTAAGAGTATGATGCTCGGTTTTATGCACAGTTCTCATCCCCAACAGAAATCTTCTTAGTTCTATAAATTGGATAAAGTAAAGCTAAAAGTCCCAACATTTTCTTTACCAGGTGTAACACTTATAGCTGATATTAAAGGTCCATAGGTTCCTTGTTTTGTAATACAGCATGTTCCCTTCCCAGTCCAGAAAAAATGAATTTCAAGGAAATTTTCAGTAACATTTGTCTTGAAAGATCGATCAACTGCTATAAATGAACCTCCTGCTTCCTTTTTGATGTTGAAGTTTGTCAATACTTTATTCCCCTACAGAATCAGAGAACAAAAAGTTGAGGAACTGAGGTGCAATGCACTATGCAGAACTAGTATTTACTCAATGAGAAAATTAAAAATCCAAATGAGCATGCAATATGATTGTCAGACTTATGCTTTTGATGTCATTCACACTAACCATTTGCTAAAAGCAAAGGACCATGAAAGGGAAAAGTGCAAAAAATAATCTTTACCCTCCCTCTCCAGGTACGAAAAGAGGAAATTAATGGGCACTCTTTTCAAGAGAAAAAAGAAATCAAACCATTAGAAAAGTGAGTTACAATTACCTGAACAGAAACATCAAAAATCCGTTTTCCAAGACTCTTCCAGCTTCCTGTGTCTAGAATATCTATTTCAGCAAACTGTAGTTTTACTGTATATGGTCCATTTTCAAGCCCTAAACCATAGTACCTCAGTGAACTGGGAGATAAGCGTGCTGTTTGGTAGAGTTCTGTATCTAGTGTATTTGTAAATTGAGATTGACTGGATTGTGTAAAACTGTTTTCGGAATTGTCCAGAAAATTTCCAGTATTGCTGACTCCCCACTTTTGTGTATCACTTACATAAAATGAAGCAGCATCAAGTGTTTCGTTCTCACGTTCATAATCAATTCCTAGCTGGGAAGTCTTTTGTGAGCCGCCACAGTTTGTTGCAAATCGAGAATCTGAAAATTTATAAGTCAAAATGTAAAATCAACAATATGTTCCAGCA